>NDXB01011032.1:108684-127299 GCA_002631895.1 Agapornis roseicollis | reverse complement strand
TAACAAAGATCCAGGACAGTGTGACCTTCCTGCAAAATTTATTACAGGATGGCAAACAAGGAGTATCCCAAAGTAGTGGGCATCTGGGAGGCTCTGCTTCTGCACTAACAAACTAACTGATAAGTTGAAGGATGCTGTGCAGCAATTCACTTTATTGGAGTCATTAAATCACTGAGTCCTGTTATCTCAACACAGACTTATAGCACAGATGTTTTTCTTCAGAGCTAAAGACACTTTCAAAAATTAGTGTGAAACAATTAGTGGGGCCACCAAATTCCACAGGCTTACAACATAACCGTTGTGTTCTTTTGCAGCTTTCTTAGCTATACATGGTTAGTCTCTGCTGCTAAAGCTACTACTGTAATATCTTAGAGTGACTAAAATACAGAATAGTAAAGTTACAACACTTTTAACATACATATAAAGGCCTTCTACTAGTTTACAATCATTTCTGTTCTTCTATATGACTAGTTCTGATAAACAATACCCTAGTCCATAGTTTCTCACAATGTCATCTGCATTCCTTCTCTCTGCTATGGAATCAGAAATTCCCACAGTGTTCTTCAAAGCTGCCTGAAATGGTGTTGAGAAGATGCAGAAGTGCAGTTGTAAATGCAGACTGAAATCCCAGGGAGAAGGCTGCCAAGACAAAAGTCTCCAATGTAGAACACAGTCCTACAGCTGCAAGCCCTGAAAGAGTAATTACCTGCATATTACTGCATATGTATGTAGCAGCTACTCAAGTGGAAAACGTTCACTTCACACCAGCTAACAATAAGACACAGATTACAGGAGACTTCATCCTCGGCTCTCATTGCTTCTGACCTTATCTTTTGTGTTAACACAAGTCTTCCTGATAACAAGAGGTATGCCAATCAGCTGGGAGTTGTTTCCTCCCTGCAAGCAAATATATAAGCAAATAATTTAGATTTCATGATATCACCTATAATATACTCTGCCAACCAGGCACTTGAATTTTTAGTCCAATTTTAATTTATTAATGTAATTATTTTTTATAAATTAAAACCTAATTTTTAAAAAAAAAATTAAAAATCTTTCAATTCCTCAACAGTAATAGTGCAGAAGACATGAGTACACACAATATTATGCCTCTGAATCCAAATACTAGTGGAATAACAATATGTAAAATAATCCCAGTTAAAAATGCCACAATCCAACAGTAACAACAATTTTCCTCCCCCCAGCCATGTTTCACTGTTAATTTATATAAAACGACAGTGTACCAGAGCATCCTACAGCAGGCCAGCTGTGACAGCCTAGTTATAAGCAGGACAAACACAAGGTCCTGATGATGCTATGTTAGACTCCACAAGTCGTTAAAGTTGTAAAGCAGGTATACTTTTTATTCAGCGCTGAGGTGCATGGGGATAACTCTTTCAAAGCATGCACACCTCAGTGTTGTTTCCCTCTACATTTATTCTCTAAAGTTATACATATTCGTAAGGGTACGCAATACGCCTATATCTATTCATTATCTATCCCCGCTTCGTATTATAATGAACTAGAAGGTCCTTTGCGCCTGCGCAGTGCCCCCTCTGGTCATGGGCAGGGGTCTCGAGATGAAGTAAATGAGTCTTCCTCTTGAACTTTTCACCTCTTAGTCTTCACGCATGCTCTCAGGGGCTGGTGGTGTCCAGCCATAAGACATCTGCTTCTCCCCCTTATCAATAGGACCAGGTGTCTGCTTCTCCCCCTTATCAATAGTCCTCCTCCTCTTCTTAACTTTTCACCTTTTAGTCTTCCTGCATGCCCTCAGGGGCTGGTCGGTGTCGGCTTCTCCCGTCATCAATAGTAGGCATGATAGGTACTTACAACAGACAATACTTTTGTTTAAGCAAGTGAATTTCTCTAACCCCTTGTACAATCCCTCTGTACTACCACCCTGTACACTGGTTACCCCTGAGAGCTTAGCCTGTGTGTGTAGCCATGGTCCAGCACGTACAACTGATCCATATCTTGCCGAACTTTATATCCCTTGATCAACTCCCTCCTCAAATCAATTCCCTCACATGCCTCACATGAATTTAATGTGCAAATTCATCAGGGATATTTAATGACATCGAGTTATTAACAATGCCATATTAACACTCATGACATCTAATTTGCAAAGAAAGTCCTGCCTTTTTTTNGGTTTGTGACACTTCCTGGCCTTCCAGCTCCTTGGCCACACAAACATTGTCCTTGCAAAGCAGCCTGCCTGGGAGGGGAGAGCCCTGCCATGCTTGTGAGATCCCTGAGTGTTTGTGAGAAATAGCTTTTAATGTATATTTTTATTCCTTCTTTTTTTTTTTTTTTTTTCTAAGTATCTTAATGCACAAGTCCTTAAGGACACTTGTAGTCTCCAATATGATGGATTTTTTTAATAGAAATAAAATGTACAGAAAAACATTTCAGATGCAAAAATGAACTGTTGGCTAACAACACAAAAGTTGATAAATATAACAACAGATTAAACTTGTGTTTTTTTCTGGTCACCAACACTTGGCAAATGCAAATGGGTCAGTATCTCAGTATTAAACAGATGTGACAGAACTTCTACAATTATAAGGAAGAACTCAGTCTTATCTGATTTGATTTGTGCTGCCTCAGAGAAAGGGAGATTTGTCCCTTGGCAAGTCCACTGGAAATGCCAGCTTCTATGACATTAAAACATTTGCCAATAGATCTTCATACAAATGCAGCAGTTACGTAAACAAAGGGACACTTCTACCATATTCAGCTACTTCAGAAATGTCACAGCCAGGAAAATGAGACTTCATTTCTTCAAGCAACAATATCTAGTGCTTGGAATTTGGCTTCACATCATTGCCCTAACAATTGTATCATAAAATTAAGTCAAAGAACTGCTTGGAATCGCAAGCCTGGTACAAAATGCAACAGTAAAAAAAATAAATAAAAAATAAACAATAAAAAAAACCACCAAAAAAACCTCTTTACAATGCCCCTATGTAACCTGTTCTTAGTTCTTTACATGCAGTTAAGTGTGACATCTGCTTACTGTATTTATCTAAGATTTAATTAACACGGTCAAGGCCAGAAACCTTACAGGCACCAATACATTCCAAATTACACATATCATTAACGGCGAGATACAGCAGTGAACACACATACGCAGGGCAATGCCTGGGAGGTGTAACAAACACATAAATGTATTGGCTTTTGCAAATCATAGGTGTGGCTATGTGGATATAACTGTATGAGTTCACAATAANTTATCTGTCGCACTTGGGGAAAAACGTCCCTCTCCACGTCTTAGATCTTTTAAAAAGTATATTCAACTTCATATAGAAAGACACACTTTGCAGATAAATGAATAAATATATTGGCTTTTGCAAATCATAGGTGTGGCTATGTGGATATAACTGTATGAGTTCACAATAACAGAAACAAAGCTTGCTAAGGACACAAGATTAGACGAGAAGTTGAAAATGGCCAGAACTCTTGAGCAAAATGGAGTCACATAGCAAAAGAATTTGTAAAGGTAAAAGAAAGAAGGGAGTGGGGGGGGGAGGGCTTGATATAAGAAAAGCTAGTGCCTGGAAAACATAGAGTTAAAATACTGTTTAGCTTAACTTAGATTGTAGAAAGAGAACAATGTGTTGTAAGTCTGTGGAATTTAGTGGCCCCATTAAACATGAGTAAATTGTTTCACACTAGTCTTCTGAAGTACCTTTAGCTTTAAAGAACAATGTTTGTGTTGTAAGTCTGGTGAGATAACAGGATTTAGTGGCCCCACTAAACATGAATGAATTATTTCACACCCTCCTTCTACTTATCAGTTAGTTTACAGACACAGCCTCCCAAACATCTGCAAGCTTTGGATACTCCTTGTCTGCCCATCCTGCAATAAGTTTTGCAGGAAGGTCACACTGTTCTAAATCTTAGCTAGTTATCAGAAGAATTACAGATATGGCTGGTTTCAGCTAGCTCTGTGATTACTGGGATGTCCAACTGTGCCAAAGGTGACAAGTACACTGTGAGGAAGACTGCTTACTTCATCTTGAAGACCCCTACTCACAAGAGGAAGGCTGCTTACTTCATCCTTAAGACCCCTGCCCACAATCACCAGAGAGCACTGTACAGACGCCAAGAGGAGGAGACTTATGATAATAAGTTCCTGGAAGTAGTTATAATATTTCCTGCCTATACATGGGAATTATGAATATGTATATGACTAATGCAATAGTGAAAGTATGTAATAAACCTGTAACAAATACTAATCAGTGTGCCTTTGACTATGGTCATGCGCCCAGCTTTTGCTTTATTGACTTTGTCCCTCAATAAAACCTTGTTATCTCATTTAGAGGAGTGAGTTCATATTTTACAGAAGTATTCCTACACATTCTATAGCCCTTTTACAGAAGTATTCCTACACATTCTATAGCCCAGGTATAAGCTCCTTCTCTTATCCTATAGCAAATGAGGTTCTACACCTTGAAGCAGGCAGTTACTCTTCTCAAAGACACTCAAAGTACCCCATTAAGCAATTATGGAGTGAAGGGAACAGTAACTGCAATTAAATAATTGATTAGACCTTTCCTTCAGAGCCTTTTCTCACCCATGCCAGAAAAGGCACATGCTTACACATGTTTTATGGGAACTGCTCACACTGCATTATGCTCCCAGCTAAACATACAGATGAAATGTCTGCTTTGAAATGTACCTGGTCTTAGCTGATTGAAAAATCATTTTTCCACCTTTTACATTCACCAAACACCATATTTTTTGGCTTAATTAGGGATATGAAAGGTGCACTGATCTTTAAAGAAATCACATGTTCTAAAAATATCAGGTTTTACTACACATGCAGTAGTGCAATGCATAGCAACATTGTACGGGGAGGGGATCAATGAAATATATAATCTACACAGTCAACACACATCTGTCCTTAGTTAAAAAAGGTCATATAAAAGCAATCCTCATGCCCCCCCCAAAAAAAAAACAATCATTACTTCTTAAAATTTGCTTAAATTTACAGTAATGCCAGTAACAAACTACAAAAGCATATCTATAAAAAGTAAAAGCCTATTGTACCTTTAAAGCTCATTAAAAATCCACACACATAAAGATGAGCTGCGTCAGCAACTGACACAGGGATGATTTAGTGCTGTAAGCCCTCCTCACCACAATGCACCAACAGTCTGTGGTTACCTTTTAGTCTTTATTAAGGTACAGTGCACTGACACAGTACAGATTTTTCTGCCTTGCATAGTGCATTAAAATGACATTATAAGGGACCCCTAAACACCAGTGGCTATTTTATGGCTATATTCTGACAGTTATTGGCAGATACTAGGATAAGTTTTCCGATCAGTTTTAAATAATGCTTCTCGCAGCTATCAAATAATCTGTAAATCTCAATTACCCCTACATCAGCTAGCATCAGCTAGCTATCAGTGCTCTTTAATACTGTCTTATTCCATGCGGTCATTTATAGACCCTACATACAATGGGCATGTACTTGTATAAAGACATTTCTAACCCTACACAAATAATTCTATGTATTCCAAATTGGTAATGGAAGGTCCCATTTAAAACTAATTATGCAATTCTTTAGAAAGATATTTATATGCTGCTCCTTTGATTTAAAATAATAACATAAATGCCGAAAATATTTTCTTTTTCCTCCCAAAAATGATACAGGAATACTACTAAAACAATAAAATTCACACTGCAAATGTTTCTCCCTGTGCAATTTGAACTTCATTAACTACTTAAGAGTACAATCTACACATTTTATTTTCAACATACTGTAAGTGAACAGAGAAGCAAAGAACTTCACATAATTCACAAAAGGTCAGAGCAACTTCAGCAAACTACTTAACCGAGCTGTAAGAATTTATTTCTCTGAAGAAGAGGAGGTTAGATTTTTGGCAAGAACAGCATAAACATAAGGTAAGAAATACAATCTTTCTACCTGGCTGAAAAGAGGACACAGCTGACAGCTAGCTGACACAGCTTCATTCCTGCACATAGCACAAGGTGAAAAATTGTATTACCCCATTCTAGAATCACCCTGGGAGTTACAACTTTCATCTAGTTAGCAGACAGCCATGTAACTAACTAAAACCAGAATGTAACTAACTAAAACTAGTAAAGAACACAGGGCCATAAGGACAGACCCAGGTTACAGCAACAGCAAACCAGCAGCATGATTACTCTAATTCTAAAACAAATATGGACTGCTACTTGAAATGCACTTTAGAGAAAGCAGATACTTTTTCCCGCTGTATGTCAGGGGTGGTGTTCCATAGTGTTCAACTATTGAGCCGTACAGAAAACTACTTCTAGGCAATGCATAGACACTGAATAAAAATAAATACTAGGTAAATTGGAGCCCAGAGCTAATCAATATGGTTCCATTTGGATCTTGTGGAGGTAAAACCACCACAAACTACACAGTACAGTTGGGCAGCTTAGCACTCCCTTAAAATATTTTAATGCATAATTGAACATTAAGATGTATTTTTAAAAGAACAGCTTTGGCAAAAATTTCTGTAGCAGTGCAGAATACATTACTGACTTCCAGGCACAAAGCAGCAAAACAGGGTCAGGGAAATTAGGACACCACAATATTCCCATTGCTCTGTTTCTAGTCAATTTCCACAGAAGCCATCAGCAGAATCCTCATTATGAAGCAGCTGAGGCTAGATCCTGAGGGGAGAACAAGGAGTATTTTTCACACAGAGAAAGGCTGTTACAGTCATCTTACAGGAGATGGTTTAACCCCATCTAGTCAAATCTAGATGTCTCCAGCAAGCACTTGACTCATATATCCAACAGAAACTGTAAAATTAGAAATAGAACACTCTATTACTTAAGTGGGGGACTTGTTACTCATCAGGCAATGCTGGTGAGCTTTTCCTGGGGAACTCCAAGAGCTTTTCAAACGTTTTATCTTACGCTTACTTCAAATAAAGCATCATTTCAGATATAGAGAAACTTTCTTCAGTAGCATGTGCTGTGATAAGCACACACAGACCTGTGTTTGGTCAGACACAAGTGTGTCAGAATCCTTAAGCATCCATACATTGTTAAGAAAAAGATGGAAATCATTTACTAGAAGTTCGTTCATGTTGATACATGCATTATTCCAGCACATACTGCAGTCTTCAGGTGGCTCTTTTTCCCACCTACTATGAAACACAAAACCAGGACTTTAGAAAGCATTTCAGATACCATTCTGATTACTCGGTTCCAAATCAAGACTAAGCTGTGTCTCTTGAAACAACTGGATATGTTTGCTTTTAAGAGCTGAACGAAACAGTAATGTAGGAAACATGTAAACTCAGCAATCTTGGGTAAGCTAAAATAAAAACATGTCATCCTTGCTCCCATTGCCTTCTGTTCATTCACTACTTTCTAAAAACTTCCCAGTTCCTGTTTTCCTATGCCCATCATAGTACCCTCTTTTCTTGGTGCAGCTCTGCCCAGTCTCCCTCCTCCCAGCATTTACCCCATCACAGAGTAATCCTTGATGATGATTCCCCAGATCGCTGATCATCAAGAAGGATCAATACTTGTCTAAAAGATCATTTTTTTCTGGAAGCTTCATAAACTAAGATGAGAGTGAGAAATGCTTCACATAAATTAAAAGCACAAACCCACCAGGATGTGCACTTTAAAAGGAGACTTCAAATCTATCAGACTGAAATACTACAGGTGATTGCCTGTGGCAAATCAGCACATGATCCAGAGCAAACTTCAAGGTTCTAAGTAAATCACTTGGTCAAAACTAATCATTCATTTAGTTCAAAACAGACCAAACCCCCAGTTTCACATTATAATAAAGCTGCAGTATGAAGAAGATGACTACCTGCAGAAATACTGTTAAAAGCATTATACACATTACAAATAAGAACAAGGCCTCCTTCCTTTCCAAAAGGGATTTTAGCAGCAAAGAGAAACAAATTAAAAAAATCACACTACCTTAGAAATAGACTGTATTTCTGAGTCAAACATTGTAGGTCACTTCTCAGAAAAAAAAAAAAAAAAAATTATAGACTTAGCACCATATCTTTGCATAGATTTAACACTGAAATTTTACTGCTGGTTTTATACACACACAAGAAGAAAAAAAGTTGTTTATGGAATTTATTTCAACAATTCTGTTTCACTTAGAATAATGTTGTAGTTTAAACCCAGCCAGCAAGCCAGAACCACGAAGCCGCTCACTCACTCCCCCAGCTTCCTCACCCTGCTCCTGGAGGGATGGGGAGGAAAATCGAAAGAATGTAACTCCCACGGGTTGAGATAAGAACAGTCCAGTAACAAAGGTGTAACACAAACCACTGCTGCTACCACCGACAATAATGATAAAGGAAATAACAAGGGAAGAGAATACAACCACTCATCACCTGCCAACTGATACCCAGCCCAACCCAAGCAGCAACCTAGCCCTTCCAGGTAACTGCCCCCAGTTTATATACTGGGCATGATGTGCTGTGGCATGGAATACCTCTTTGGCTAGTTTAGGTCAGGTGTCCTGTTTCTGCTTCCTCCTGACTTCCCCTCCTCCCTGGCAGAACATGAGACTCAGAAAGTCCTTGGTCAGAGTAAACATTACACAACAATAACTAAAAGCATCGGTGTTACCAAGCATTGTTCCCAGACTGAAAATCAAAACCACAGCACTGCACCAGCTGCTAAGGAGAAAAATGACTGCTACTGCTGAACTCAGGAGAGTATCCACCCCTTATTTCATACCATTCACATCCTGCTCAGATCCCACATTTTTCAATATACCATCACTCGTCTCATATATATATGTATGTGTGTCTATATATATATATATGCATACACACACACAAATAATTATTTTCCTTTTATACCAATATTTACCATCGGGTATATATTTGTACTTATGTTTGTGCATACACAAACACAACTGTTACGCAAACAAGGAAAGGGAAGTTTGGTTTTTAAAGAGAAGGTAAACAAAATTATATAATATTCTTAATAGAAATCTTGCCTTCGAGTATTAGTTTACTGCATGTCTCATCAGTACTTACGCTCTGTAATGACTTCCAAACTAGTGAACAGTCATTAGGTCGGTGTAGATCAACAAACTGAATTCCCCACAAGTTCTTGAACTGGTTCCTCCAAATTCAGAAGCAACTTAAAAGAAAGGTTAAATTTAACCAGGACTGAATATGGCCAGCTTCAAACTTCAGCTATCACATTTTGATAGAGGATGTACTTGCCTGGTGCTAATTCTTCAGAGAAGTAAGAGTTTAGAAACTCCTAATATTTTTCAAATAGACATTACCTAATATTAAAGCTATCTACCTCTGTCACACACTTTCATAGACACAGACTGCAGCACTATTTTCAGTTCATAGAATCATAGAATGGTTAGGGTTGGAAAGGGCCTTAAGGTCATCTAGTTCCAACCCCCCTGACGTGGAAAGGGACACCTCAAAGCAGACCATGTCATCCAAGGCTCTGTACAAAGAAAATAATTACCACACTTCACAAACATGCAAATTTTTTAGTACTTATATTACTGGATTTGGATCATTTTATCATCTGGACAGCCTTAGCCTTCAAAATCTGTACTATACCACAGGTAAATTAACATTTCAGCTTTTTCTATTTTAAGATCTGTTGTATGCAAGAGTGGACTGATTTAATGAGTTATTTAAGTAAATAAATAAAAACAACAAACACAACAGCCCTCTTCTGCAGCTGAGTAATACCACTGTTAAGTGGTTACACCTCCAAACCAAGATCTCAGACCAGATGCAGAAAAAAGTGAGTAAGCGTAGTATTCATTCCACAATGTTGACATAAGCCAAATATTGATTAATGGTCTGCAAAATCAATAAAATAACACAGATCATTATAGGCTGTACCCTTCAAGATTACTACTGCACAATCAATAAACACCCTCCTGAAATGATCATGCTCGCAAGAACTATGCAAGAATGTCATCAGACTAATCCATAAAGCTGCTTAACAACTCACTTATCCAATGGCAACATACCCCTGAACACTTCCAAGTGCACCTAGTAAGACATATAAAACAGCCAGAAATCAAGTATGACCCTTCAAACACTTTTCCAGGCTACCTAAGCAAGAGCTATGAAATCTGAACATGAAATCAGCTATGACATTTAAATGGTATTTTTTTGCCTGTATCCATTTATCACTGTGTGCTACACATGTCACTAAAAAACATCCACTAGGCTATTTTTAAGTGTGTATCATGTACTGCTGTAAGGTACGCATTGGGTAATTAGTTTCATGGTGGTTTTTCACTATTAGACGCCTCTTTGTTCAACTCGCATATTAAAAGTGGAATGTTTCACCACTCAAAACAAAACATGAGAACTCACAAGATACAACAAACCAGAATTTTCAGTACAAAATTGTGTTTCACATCTTGCTGTACTTGTCTATTGGCATAAGTAGTAAGAAATTTCAACTAAATTCAGAACTGACACCTGCTAGTGAAGCTCTGACAACTACTATTACAATTACCATAGCAACTTTGTCTTTTTATTTCCTGCTATTTTGTTGCATCAGCCAGCCTGGTTCTCAGATCTCTGGTTACCATGGAAGATGGAAGCTGAGAAATTCACCTTCTTGCAGCAAGGGACATATGAAGCAGACAAAATTAAATGCTGCAATCTGCAGCTTCTCTTATTTAGGATTTATTTATTTTAAATATCATCTTCTGCAATCTTATCAGAGATAAATTATTAATATCACAAGACCAAAAATAAGTAAAACTCACATATGAATTAAAGATGAATTTGTAAGTGAAAGAGATTAAAATAAGCAAGTATATATCAGTAATAGAGCTCCCGAAGCCTATAAAATAGAACACCTTTGCCCAGGCACTTCAGAGGCCATTGTAAGACTGGTTTATTACCTCTGCTTTCTTGCTGTCTAATAGTAAACCTGTAATGCTGCTCTTTTATTTTTTTTTTTTTAATGACTGACTGTATTTTTTTAAATGACTGATGCATTCTACCTTGCATCTACTGATGCAAGAATCAAATTGAGAGAATCAAAAAGGGAATATTAAAAATTCACATGTATAAAATACTGGGAAAAAGTACAGAAGGGAAATATTAGAAACTGCATAATATTCTATTTTAAATATGCTACCTGAAATACACTGTATTATAAACCCTCAATACCTATTAGGTATAAGCAAATAACATGCATTTCCCACTTACCACCTTGACAATCAAACCTTCATTATGTAAACAGAAAACAAACAAATTAAAAAATCATTCAGCTCCATCTCCTTGACAAATGAGACCATTTCTCATAGGGAATTTCTTCTATTTCTTACCGAGAAGTTCTAATTATTTGTTGAATTTACCCTTAATGGTCACTATATTTGGATAGCAGAGGAACATTCCAGTAACTCTGTAGCATGAATAATTTTTTTTTTTTTTTAACCTAGTGGGACAGGTACAGGATTTGTCTCATATAATTCTTAGTGGTGGCTACTCAGTGGAATTAGCTGAAAAAAAAAATCTGTGCAAGTTCAAACACCCCATTAATTTGGCAGACTGGACAAAAAAACCCCACAGGAAAACAAAGCAGTACCCTCTTCAAGTATGACCTTCAATGACCTGAAGGTTTTAACCTTAAGAAAGATATGCCTGTATAACCTCACAGTGGCATAATACAATCTACTTAGGAAATACATACTGCAGCAACAGAACAAGAGCAATCTACAACCCAGTATCTCTTTCATACATAATTTTTTATTAAAGTTGAGTTTCTTGAGGTGAACGATCAAAAATCACAAATCAGCAACAAATGACATTATTTTTCAAAAAATGATTGCTGATTAAAATGACTGCAGAGTCCTACTAATTTTAACTAAGTAAAATTTCACAGATGCCATACACAAAGTTTAAAAAAAGAGAGGGGACTGATAGATTCTCTTGCCCCACACTGCACCAAAACTATGCACACAAATGTTTTGCTAGATCTCTATCCCTGTCAATTTAATTAGAGGATTTTCAACATCCGTGGTCCGTAATCCAAAGAAAATCTATCCTTCAGCCCAATGAGAGTAAGTTTTCTCTCTTTCTCTCACAGACAACAAAACAAGCTCCTGTGATATTTATCACAAGGCATAATTTATATTATTAACAGCTTCTATTGTTCCAAACAAATGCTCTATTCATGTCCTGCATTTATGCAACATAGAACTAATTTCTCCTGTTCAGTCATTTAATGAAAGTCTTCCAAATAAAGGAAAATTATTATCCACAATAACCTAAAAAAGCTTTTTATAATTCCACTAGTGTCTATAATAGTTGGAGGGGACAAGCATCTCCTTATTCATTCCAGAAAAATAGCCTGTACTTTGAAATATTTTGACATCATTGAACTTCTTCCTACTTTAGCTTACATTAGCACAGACAAATTATCAACCAGATTTGCTATCTCATAGAAAATAACTTACATGTGAATGTTCCAGTTTCATTTGAGAAGTTTGCCTGTAAAGGTTATTATTAATAAGTCATAATAAATAATTTGGTTTCTTCCCAAATTTCAGAACCAGAAGTCCACTAGTATTGATTTCAACAGGTTGAGCCAAATGCATGCATCATATATATAAAACAACTCCTTATCTGCAGCAGAGGATATAATTCCACTTGCTTCTAATTTACATGCATTAGAGGAAAACAGCCCACCCAAAATGAAATGCAGATGTTTCAAGAGAAACAGTAGCTGCTGACACACCAGTCACATACAAGCACAAAGTCAAGTCATTTGAAGAGGGGACAAAATGTCTGTGGATGATAATGAGCTGAGGATGCAATCAATATGCAGAGATGCAAGCTAACAAGAACCTCATGAAATTCAACAGGGACAAATATAAAATGATGCATCTGACCCCTTCCAGCAATACCTGCAGGAGACTGAGCAGCAGTGTAGTAGCTCTCCTGAAAACATAAGGGAGTCCTGGTGAGCCATAGGCTAAACATACCAGGAGTGCACCTTGGAAGAGATGAAGGCAAACAGCACACTGCAGAGGTACCAAAAGCAGCACAACAAATACAGCAAGACAAGTAACCCCTTCCATTTAGCACTTGCTCGACTACATCTGGGAACTGCATTCAGTTTTGGACCCATGGAAGAAGTTAGCCTTGTTAAACCTCACGAAGGAAAGACTTCAGGGGACCTAAAGAACAGGCTTCCAATACCCATGAATTTACCCAGAAGACAGTGCCAAGTTCTCTGTCAAGACACGTAGCAGGATAACGAAAAGGCAACAGTCAAAAATTGCAGGGATCTGACTGGACATGAATAATTTTTTTTCTTTCTCAGGGTAAACAATCATTGGAACAGGTTGCTATCCTGGTTCTGGCTGGGATACAGTTAATTTTCTTTCTAGTAGCTGGTACAGTGCTGTGTTTTGGCTGTTGTCTGGGAATAATGCTGATAACACACCAACGTCTCAGTTGTTGCTCAGTACTGCTTACCCTGGTCAATGTCTTTCCATTTTCTCATGCTCTGCCATGAGGAGAGGCACAAGAAGCTGGGAGGGAGCAGAGACAGGACACCTGACTCGAACTACTCAAAGGGGTATTCTGTACCTCACATCATGCCCAGTATATAAACCAGGGGGAGTTACCCAGAAGGGACCAATCGCTGCTTTGGTTTGGCTGGGTCCCAGCAGGTAGTGAGCAATTGTACTGTGCGTCACTTTGGTTTACTGTTTTTTTGCCTTTCCCTGATACATATAAATATATATAAATTCTATATTCTATTAGGGAAATGGGATGAAAAGATATACATTATCTTGCATGGCCTTGGTAACATTTGCAGTCAATGAAAACTAAAACACTGATAATTCTGAAAGTAAAATCAGTTTGACTAATGAAAGGGTCACTCACACCTGCAACTGAAGTAACCCGCAACATGAAACCTGAAAGCTACATGGATACTCCAGTGGGAAAGATGAATTGTTGAATACAGGTAAAAGATTAACAAAGGATGTAAACCAAAAGAAAACATTTCAGGAGAGGCAAATGAACTATTAAAGACCACCTAGAAACTAAAAAACAAAACAAAACAAACAAAAAAAAAAACACCACCACCCCTGGTTCAACTTTTTCCTCCAAAATAAAATGCCTCATAATGGGTCACTGATGGCTATAACTGCATTGTGCTCAGTAAAGGCACTCAGGCAAATAGTTGTACAGGCTAAAGCACTCATTAATCGAACGACATTCTACAGACCTTGGAGTGCTTTTGGGGTGCAGTGATCATGTCAATAATGCACTTCAGAGAGAGTATGCTGGACACATGTTGAAGCAGTTCCCAGAATCTCTTTATTTTGCTGCTTCATGACCTCCTAATGCACATGGTTCAATATGTGCCTCGCACTCATACCTGTAACCCCTGCATCATATTCGACACAAAACCCCTGCTTCCTCCCACAGCTGTTTGCAGGTTAACCTGCTATAGCCTGCTATAGCTACCAGCAGTTCACATAAGATTCACACCAAAACCACCAAATTTTTCAAAATGATACAAGGAAAATTAGAAAGTAGAGGGATAAGATTCCCCCCCCCCCCAAGAATAACAATTTATTTCCATGTAATCGCAAAGATGTGCCACCTCTTGCATCTTTCACTGGTAGAACTGCACTATCTTAGGTACCCAGTGCTATCAACAGCAAATGCAGAATGCTGAAGCAAGAAAGGTCATGTGGAAAGTCCAGCAGTACAAACTGACCTCATAATCCATTTCCTTCAACTGTTTCATTTCCACATTGTAGAGGATAAGAACTGTGCTTTGAAGTCTGACTTAGGTCTTTCAATAGGTGGAGACTGTTCTTGAACATACACAATGAAGCATAATCACAACTTCAAGGAAGAAGGACAAGAAATTGAGGGGGAAGAAAATAAGGAAAATAAGACAGGAAAGAACATCATTCCCTAGCCCTGTCAATGCCAGCAGGTCACACAGAATAGTCCCAGAAGCTACATCAAACTGGAACACACATGTGCTGCCCCAACAACTCCTGTGTAAAGATCCTTTTGTCTGTGCATACTTTACCTCCAAAGCTCACCAGGCAGAAGCATGAATCCTGTCAAGTTTCCATGCTACCTGCATTCTTCTCCCCTCAATTGCAGGGCTCCTTAAAAGAGCTTTAAATTAGACTGAGCAACATGGTCTAGTGTGAGGTGTCCCTGCCCACGGCAGGGGGTTGGAACTACATAATCTTAAGGTCCTTTCTAACCCTAACTATTCTGATTCTATTAAAACCAGGCTTGCTGGTGATAAGCCTGGGAGCAACATACCAGTGTTTGAGGGATGGTGCGCTAGTGAGGTCCTTTTGGTTTGTTGTCTCAGATGTGAGGTTCTGCAGGGAGAAAACTAAAAAGGCCAAAGCCCAACTATAACTTAACCTAGCTATTGCTGTAAAAGATGATAAAAAGTTCCCTATTGCTCTCTATGCCCACCTGAAAGGAGGTTGTAAGGGTGCTTGTGATATAGGGAGTTATATAAGAAAGATAACTATAAGCTAATTGCAATGATTAATGGAGGGGAAGAAGTTTGTTTTCTCTTGCAAACAAAGATCCTATGTATAAGGAATGGCCTTGCATTATCTCAAGAGGATGTACCCGTCAAAAATACATGGATAAATCTCCTTAGGAATGGAAAACAGATGGCTAACAAGGCTAACTTCCAAGATCATCATGTTTCAGGAAACAGGTGAAAAGTACACCATGAGGAAGACCTACGGCCTTCCTCTCAAAGACCACTGCCCATATTTAGAAGACCCTTGCCCACAATTTTTGAGAAGATCTGCGCAAGCACAAGAGCCTGATAATCTACTTAGCATACATTAGCATAGGAAGCGGGAATAGGCGGGGATAGGTAATGATTATGTGTAGGCACTGCATGAATATGTATTGTTTCACTGTATAAATTTGGGAGGGCTTTCCCTCCTCGGGTATGCACGTTTCTGGTGGAGCGATCCCCTGTGCATCTGCACACAATAAACATACCTACTTTATAACTCCCGAGTTATAGGGCCTATTTCCGTACGTCATTTGGCGAGCCAGCCAGGAGGATTTCTGCTCGGCTGGAGGACCAGCTGCTGAGTGGACACTCCTAGGCGCGCCCCAGGAGATTTCCTCGGAGGAGCATCCCCTTCTCAGCTGTTCACCCAGGAGCAGAAGAAAACCCCTGGACCCACAGATAAAATGGTGTGTTTGTAAAGGGCAGCTGATAAGACGCGCGGAGACGTCCGGCGCACAGCGTAGTCCCTAGGAGGAAAGGTACCTTGGAGGAAAGGGTTTGCTGACCAAAGGGGTGGCCGCTAGCGATCTTGAGGCTAGATCGAGCAAGCCCGGGTTACTGTTAAATCCCTAAAAGCCCGGAGGCCTCGCGACGGAAAGCGGGGGTTGGGACGGGATAAGGCAGAATCCCATAGTAAAGGCAGAGTCCCGTAGTAAGCCCAGAGGCCTCGCAACAGAAAGCGGGGGCCGGGACAGGATAAAGAAACAATTAATCTTGGGGAAACAGATTAATTTAGTGGCGTTGCTTATGATTGGGGTATTGATACTGGTGTCAATAATTGTCTTTGTTGTTTTGTCAGTGTGTAAGCGGGGGGGTCTAGCTGCCCCTCCCGCTGTCCTCCCTGTGTAAGCCTGTGTGTCTTGTCTGTGTGAACCCTGTGTATCTTCTTGTCTGTGTACAATCATTAAAAGCTCAGAAAGTCCCTGTGTGCCCCGTGAG
The DNA here is from genome assembly GCA_002631895.1 of Agapornis roseicollis. Classification (NCBI taxonomy): domain Eukaryota; kingdom Metazoa; phylum Chordata; class Aves; order Psittaciformes; family Psittacidae; genus Agapornis; species Agapornis roseicollis. The sequence continues at coordinate 110,547 of NDXB01011032.1, read as the reverse complement.
AGTGTAACTGTATGTGACAGGTGACATTTGGCATGGATATTGGGGCAGTGCTCTCCGTGTAGATTCCACTTTTACAGTTACTCAGGGTGCCAGTGGGGCAGATATTGCTCAGGGTGTCTTACAAGACACTGGCGGGTGAAAAATTATAGTTACCCAATCGGTTGCTCTCTGAGACCAGAAATAAAAGGATTAGTTTGTGGAAAACTATAAAGTTCTGGAGGACCTTTGGAAGGTCAGAAAGGAGAACTGGGAAAGGGTTTGTAAAAGTATCAAAGAAATTTTAAAGAGGCGTGGCTACAAAGGAACAGTAAAAGTAAAATGAGAACAAGCCAAAGTAGAGAAATATTAAAAAGCCCATTGAGTTACATTTTAGCACATTGGAAAGAACTGGAAGGGTCTTCTGGGGACTTGGTAAACAAGAAAACATTGGTAAAATATTGTAACCAGTGGTGGCCTTTGTATATTTTAGAAGATCAGGAGAAATGGCCTAAAAATGAAACTCTGAATTATAATACATTGCTACAATTAATGTTGGTTTTGAGGTGGCAAAGAAAATGAGATGAAGTGATGTATGCAGATATGGTTTTTTTTACTTTAAGAAACCACCTGCAGTGACAAACTAGATGACCTTAATTTTGCTTTGGAAAAGGATAGGTAAAAAAAAAAAAAAACAAAAAAAAAAAAAAAAAAAAAAAACCAAACAAAACAAAACAAAAAAAAAAAAAAAAAAAAAAAACCAAACAAAACAAAACAAAAAAAAAAAAAAAAAAAAAAAACCAAACAAAACAAAACAAAAAAAAAAAAAAAAAAAAAAAACCAAACAAAACAAAACAAAAAAAAAAAAAAAAAAAAAAAACCAAACAAAACAAAACAAAAAAAAAAAAAAAAAAAAAAAACCAAACAAAACAAAACAAAAAAAAAAAAAAAAAAAAAAAACCAAACAAAACAAAACAAAAAAAAAAAAAAAAAAAAAAAACCAAACAAAACAAAACAAAAAAAAAAAAAAAAAAAAAAAACCAAACAAAACAAAACAAAAAAAAAAAAAAAAAAAAAAAACCAAACAAAACAAAACAAAAAAAAAAAAAAAAAAAAAAAACCAAACAAAACAAAACAAAAAAAAAAAAAAAAAAAAAAAACCAAACAAAACAAAACAAAAAAAAAAAAAAAAAAAAAAAACCAAACAAAACAAAACAAAAAAAAAAAAAAAAAAAAAAAACCAAACAAAACAAAACAAAAAAAAAAAAAAAAAAAAAAAACCAAACAAAACAAAACAAAAAAAAAAAAAAAAAAAAAAAACCAAACAAAACAAAACAAAAAAAAAAAAAAAAAAAAAAAACCAAACAAAACAAAACAAAAAAAAAAAAAAAAAAAAAAAACCAAACAAAACAAAACAAAAAAAAAAAAAAAAAAAAAAAACCAAACAAAACAAAACAAAAAAAAAAAAAAAAAAAAAAAACCAAACAAAACAAAACAAAAAAAAAAAAAAAAAAAAAAAACCAAACAAAACAAAACAAAAAAAAAAAAAAAAAAAAAAAACCAAACAAAACAAAACAAAAAAAAAAAAAAAAAAAAAAAAAAAAAAAAAAAAAAACAACAAAACCCACCCTGAAAATTAAGTTGGAGAAATGTTGTTCAGCCTGTGATATTGGGGAAGGATGTTTAAAGTTACAGGTACCTCCAAGAGGAGCACTCTCTATATCTGTCCTATTAGATATTGATAAGGAGCACAAAATTGCTGTCACTGACAACCAGCAGCACACTTACACTCAGAGTTAGAGAAGGGGTTAAACCAGCAGTGCTGTTGCAGAGGCAGCATCTGTAACCCCTGCAGAGCAGGGTGAGCAGCTGTGAAAAAATAAAAAA
>NDXB01011032.1:91471-108540 GCA_002631895.1 Agapornis roseicollis | reverse complement strand
GAAAAAAAAAAAAAAAAAAAAAAAGAAAAAACAGAAAAAAGGGAGACCAAGGATGAAAGGAGGGGAGCTCGCACAGCTCCTGTGTTCGAGCATGGGATAGGTGCAAGGGCAGACGAATGGGAACAGACATGTTGACAGACGGGACTGCGAGGTTGTTGAATAAATGTGGACAGGAGTGAAGGAAGAAGCGTGGAGAGCGTCTAGAAATCGGGAACAGATAGAACAGAAAAGAAAAGGCTGGGTCGTGTTATAGCCATGGCTGCACTGGTTGCTTTGAAACTGGTGGAGAAGAAATGTCGGGCAGAGATGGGGGAGCGGGCTGCTCTTCGGTGGAACCGGATTGGTGTGAGTTTGGACACTCACAGTGAGACTGCACTGAAGGGAAGTGCCATGTAACTGAATTGGAACTAGACTGATGGAGACCAGGGGAATCTTCCCTAGCAGATTCACTGATTGTAATAAAGCTAAGGAACAAAGAAAACAAAGTAAAATTTTCAGTTGATATGGACACAATGTATTCAGTTGTAAACAAAGCTTTAATGCCTTGGAAGATGGTTATATTACTATAAAAGGAGCTACTGGCCAAAGTGAAAAGGTGTATCTTTTATAAACCTTTAAAGTACAAACTAGGAAAACAAATAAGAATACATAAATATTTATGCATGCCAAATTCTCTAAAATCTTTATTAGGGCGAGCAGCAACATTTAAAGAAGGCAAAATGGAATTTAGAGTTTTTAAAAAAAAATAATAAAAGCAATTAATTGCGGTTTTGAGTTTATCTTTAATTCAGTAGAAAAGCAGACAGGCGGGCCTCCCTGAGATAGAAGATAAACCATAATCAGGTATATCTTGGAGTATGGGCATCTAAAGTTCCAGGGAAGGCAAAAAGGCATTACCTGTTAAAGTGAAAAGAAAAGGGGGGACCTGCCCAATTAGAATAAAACAATATCCCTTAAAATTAGAAGATCAAAGCAAAAAAATCATTGATAAATTTTAAAATATATATTATTAATTGAATGTGAATTGGAATATAATACTCCTATCTGAACAGTAAAGAAATATAATGAAAAAGTTGCAGATTGGTTCAAGATCTCAGAACAATCAACAAAATTGCAGAGAATATTTGTCCAGTAGTAACTAATTCATATGATTTATTGACTAAACTGAATAATAAACAGAAATGGTTTGCCATCTTGGATCTAAGAGATGCTTTCTTTTGCTCACCATTGACCAACGAAAGCCAAAATTTATTTGTTTTGAATGGTAAAATACTGACACAGGACGGGAAACTCAATTAACTTCTACAAAATTACCTAAAGGGTTTAAAAATGGTCCAACAATTTTGGAAATCAGTTAGCACTGGAACTAGAATCATAGAAGCCACTCACTCAGACGGGGACTCTGTTACAGTATGTGGATGACTTATTAATTGCCACAGAAACAAAGGAAGTATGCATCCAGTGGACAGTGGAATTATTAAATTTTCTGGGACTGAATGGTTATCGGGTATCCAGACAAAGGGCCCAACTAATCCAAACCTCAGTTCCCTACCTATGATATGAAATAACAGGAGGACAGAGAGAACTTGGAACTGCTAAAAAAGAAGTCATTTGCCAGACTCCACGACCACTGACCATCAAGGAACTCTGGTCATTCCTGGGAATGACTGGATGGTGCAGACTTTGGATCCATGATTATGGTGTTCTGGTAAGACCACTATATGAACTGTTGAAGGGAAGCCTCCCTCTTTGGACTGGACTGATACAACAGAGGAGGCTTTTAAAAATTTAAAGATAGAATTAACGAAAGCTCCAGCTCTGGGATTTACAGGTGTGATTAAACCGTTTTGGCTATATTGCACCCATCCCACAAGAATAAAAACAAGAAATAACTTTGGGGGTCCTTGCTCAGACACTACGACCCTATAGACGTGCAGTGATGTATTTTTCAAAACAGCTGGGTGAAGCGAGTGAAGGATGGCCAGGATGCCTAAGGGCTGTGGCAACAGTTGTCATGAATATTGAAGAGGCTCGCAAATTCACCTTGGAACAAAAAATTACTGTACTAGTGTCCCATGTGGTATCAGCAATCCTGAAACAAAAAAGCCCACTGGTTGTCACTAACATTGTGAATCCAGCATTCTTTTTGCAGGAACAATTGACAGAACCACTAATACGTGGCTGCTTGGCCACTATAAAGACTGTATATTCAAGCTGACCAAACTTGAAAGAAAAACCTCTGGAAGATGCTGATTCTTGGTTTACTGATGAAAAATAATGAACAAAAACCAGGATATGCCATTACCACCACTTAACAGGTAATAGAAGCTAAACCTTTACCTGTGAACACCTCTACCCAAAAAGCAGAAATAACAGCATTAAAAAAGCCCTGGAATTGGCTAAAGATAAAAAGATAAATATCTAGACTGATTCTAAATATGCATTTGGTGTGGTCCATGCACATGGTACTATCTGAAAAAAACAAGAACTTCTGAACAAACAAGGGAAACAGATTAAATATACTACAGAAATTATACAGTTACTGGAAAATGTTCAGCTACCTATTACATATTGTAAAGGACATCAACAAAATTACTCTGATCAGGAAATTGGAAGTAATTTGGCCAACTTTGAAGCCAAATGAGCAGCTGAACAATCACAAATCATGTCCTTAATCCCTGATGGCAAACTAACAACTGATTCATGATCTAAAAGGACAAGAAAATAAAGAAGGTGAGATTCAGATACCTGATAGGTGAATTGTAAATACCTAAAACCAACTCTGAAAGTTAGAAATTAATGCAGAATGTTACTAAAGTTGTTAATTGTAGTGATTATTGAGTGTGTGCACAGTTGCCTAAATCAGGAGATCAGGGCCATCCATTAATTGACATTCCAATAGGAGATCATGCTTATTTAAATGCCACAGATATAGGTCACCATTCAAAGTAATGGTACCAGGATGGTATCAATTATGTGAAAAAATGCTTATAATACTCTACCCCAGTTTGGAAGGGGGCATGCACCTTAGGTGCTGTAATATTAATAGATATCCCTCCAGGACCTGAATAAGAAATTTTGCTAAACAGCTTAAACGAGGGTTTAACCCTATTATTGAATGGCACACTGCATTTCATAGTTTTATAAGAGGACTAATTCCATCCCTAGAAATAGGTGAATTAAAAAAGCAATTATAAGTATCTCAGCATCCATAAAGGAAATGGAAAGTAAAAACATTGCTCTAAAAAGTTATTGACATGACAAGGAGGAGTTTGTTCCATAATCAATGAAAGTTGTTGTTCCTATATAGACCAAAGTGATGGATAGAAACGAAGTAAGATATTTCATTAGACGACCATGCATGACACCTCCTGAAGTTTTAAAAAATACGGAAAAGTTAACTTCATGGTTACCTAATCTCTCCTAGTTGAGGCAACTGGTTACAGGAATATTGATGATATTGAGATTACTTCATAAATCAATAGAAAGATCATAGAATATAGTAAAAGAATTTACTAACTTTATAGAAAAAGGGGGGACTGATATAGGGAGTTATATAAGAAAGATAACTATAAGCTAATTGCAATCCCTATGTATAAGGAATATATAAGAGACTGATAATCTGCTTAGCATACATTAGCATAGGAAGCGGGAATAGGCGGGGATAAGTAATGATTATGTATAGGTACTGCATGAATATTTATTGTTTCACTGTATAAATTTGGGAGGGCTTTCCCTCCTCGAGTATGCACGTTTGTGGTGGAGCGATCCCCCGTACATCTGTGAGCAATAAACATACCTACTTTATAACTCCCGAGTTATAGAGTCCATTTCCGTACATCATTTGTATCTTCTCCCAGCAAGCAATGCAACAAGACAAAATGGCCTCAAGTTGTGCCAGAGGAGGTTTAGACTTGATATTAGGAAAAATTCCTTCACCAAAAGGGTTGTCAAGCACTAGAAAAGGCTACCCAGGGAAGTGGTGGAGTCACCATCCCTGGAGGTATTTAAAAGTTGTGTAGATGTGGCATTTAAGGGCCATGTTTGCACTCTATGATCTTAAAGATCCCACCTCGATAATTCTATGTACCATAAACTGCAGTTTACAATCTGAGGGCAAGCAGAATCATTTGGAAGGTTATGGCTGCTGGTCCAACAGGAGGAGATTTTTCTTCATGTCATCTACAGAGAGCTGATAATTGCTCGCAAAATTCACAGCATGCAGTAGTGTTTTACTCGACAAAACTGCTGGTGCCATATGATAGTCTTGTGTTCTGCCTAAGAAGCCATGTTTAAGGTAACTGGTGCTCTTGGAGTGTCCTCCACACATACTGGATCATGCCTGTTGATGTTTATCTCCTAGTGACAAGAACCTGCTCACACTGCAGTACGTGTGCTCTCTCATATGGAACGTCTAAGCATTATCCCTTTCTGATCTATGTCCCTCCCAGAATAAGGGCAATACATTCACCACAGGTTACTCTCTGTACAGACTGTCTCTTTGGCATATGTGAGCAGGGGATGTGATGGGACTGTACCAGCATATGTTCTGTCTGTGCTACAGTATCTGCCATGGTTTGGAAGACTTGCCCTTTCTCAGGGACCCAGCTGTTTGGCTGGATGGATCTGGAATGCCTATTCCAAGTGAAAATAAGAGCTTGAGTGACATCTCCCCTACAAGCTAGACAAATAGGAAGAGGGCACTCCTGAAGTTTAATTCATTCTCTTGAGTTTTCTAACCTTAAGTTCCCTAGCACAGGGTGTTTCATCAAATACGCTTTCATACTGCTGCTTGTAAAGCTGTGCATATTCACATCCTCCCCTCATCATGTGCTAGCATGTAAACTGCTTTCAAACTTCATGCTTTCTCTACAACTAGTGCCCGAAAAAACAAAGCAAGAAATACAATTGCTGCTTTTCAGCCTTCTGAATGCAACTTCTTGTAGACTTGCATGGAAAATGACATTTTAGGTGCACACATGAGGTGTGCTGAACCACCTCTGGCAAGATAGGTAGAAGGAGCTGTATCTGGTAGTTTCATCCTACTGAACACAGAAGCATTACTCAAGAGTACACTAACCCCTAGAATGCAATGGAAATTCTGGAACATGGGATCTGGGTGCTCCTACAGCACACCAGATTGCAAGATCTATGAATTAGGAATTCAATGAAGTACCAAGACTAATAAAGAGGACTCATCTGCTCTTGTCACACTGTGCCTCAAAGCCCCATTTATTACAAAAGGGTATAACAAATATAGACATATGCAACTTTCAAGACAACAAAGTAACCTGCCCTATTTTTCTAAGTTGGACAAAAATTTGGTTTATTTCAAATAAGCTTTCCTCTCAGATCTTTGCCTCTGTCTTCAAAGATTTCATCTACTAAGCTAGTTCACAGAGAAAGCATGCTGCAGATCCCCAGGGACCCAGACAGCAGTTGCATTCCAAATTCTGAAACTGCCTTTTTCTTAGCCTGACAGCAATTCTGTGAATGTTTTTACATATCAATTGGCTTTTGATGATATTCTGCCAACAGATTGACAAGAAGCAATGAAACTGACAAAACAAATAAAAAAAACCTGAAAAAACTACCACCTTGCAATAGGTAGCTTCCTCTCATCACTGATTACTCGTTTCCTGCCACTTCACACTGCATAACTGTGCGTCCCATTTCTGTGAAAGCTAAATCACATTTCTGCCCTTGTCTCTCTCAGTTCTTTCTAATGAAAGCTACTATTAATTTTATTGAAATCAAGTTTTCCAAAGTACAGAGCATGATGCTGTATGATATATTACAAGCTCCCATGAAGCTTTGAACACAGAAGAGTTGCCTGCCTCTTCAGAATTTTCCAGTGCCTTTTTGTTTATACTGATTCTCTTTCTCAAAAATAAAAAAGTATGTATTTTTTCATTTGTGATCTACCATGGAAAACCCCAAACTCCTTATTTTGTTGTGTTAGCAACTGAGTGACCTAAATCATGGAACATGTGGACTAATAAATGAAATGATTCGTGACTATTTTGTTTTCATTATTCACTTCTGTATCAAACTTCAGATGCTTTATCACCAGAGTCCTAATGCCTATCCTGATATTTCGATGTACCATTATGCCTTAGATCAGCACAGAAAACTAAGCCACTTAAGAACATCAACTCCAGTAAGTCAGGACAAGTCTAAGTCTTACATTCTTCCTATATTTTCTCACCTGAGAAACCATTCTCACAAATCCCATAGGCTGAGAATGCTGAGGAAACTGAACAGCAAATCAAAGGACATTCTCTGAGCTTATTCCCATAGCTGGAGATAGTCACTCACATTAAACCTTTTTGCTGGGGTGCACATGTAACACTTTTGGAGTTCTATTTCATAACTAAAGAATTATTTTTACCAGATCAAAAGCCAGGTTTGCAAAATCTAATTAAGGTTCTTCATATGAGAAACAACATTGATTCCTAATCATTAGGAATCAGATCATTAGGATCATTCCTAATCATTAGGAATTAGATGTAAACCTAAATGTCTACATCTGATGTATCTAAAAGAAATCAGAAGTTTTATTTTAAAGACTGCAATCCATCTCTTCCATGTCCAAATAGAAAACAATTACTACAATTTAACTCATTAGCTTTGACAGCTTAAAAATAGATCTTTTCCCTGACCAGGTTATATTCCTATACCTACTGGATAAGAAGGTTGTGTTGCCAGCTGTATAAAACAATTAACCCCAGTGCTGCTCAGAAGCCCCTAGTTAGACAGCCCTTACTTCTTAAACAGGAATTGTATTCTATGTAATCACTCAGCCATGAAAACGACTGAATTTCATTCTTTATAGGAAGTCTCCTATATGGCTTTTAACTCCTCACTAATTTTCTTGGTGTTTGTACCCGACCGCTACAGAATCTCCAGAACAGAACTGGATTTATTGCTGGTGTACTAATCCCCTACCCAGTGACTATAGAGACACTAAACCATAGAAGTTTTTCCACCAAGCAACAAACAAGCCAGCCACACAGCACTATTTTTAACTGCATCATTATGTATTATTCCTCAAATTCAAATGCAGAACAAGATATCAAAACCAAATACTCATCTAAATATGCAAGTGCCACCTACACAACAATATACATGCCATTAGGTAAAATATTTCACAACTAGAAACACTGAAAACAAATATAAGAAAAGCAGTAAGTCACACAAAGATGCATCAGAGAAATATTTCTCTTCCAGTATCTCATAAAAAGGAAACAGCAGAAAGGTATCTCATCCCTGAATGATCAGGAACAATAAGACAATGTACAAGACTTCAAAAAAAGCTTAACTAGAAATCTCTTATCTAGAACACTGCTTTGAGTTAGACAGCAACTTACCAACACATGCAAGCAGGTAATATTGAGAAATGGGCACAGAATCAAATTCCACAGCTAGCATCCATACAGTGGTTTTGTTTCCAACAGGTACATAAGTAATCTTTTATTCTCTTTTGGGTTTGACAACAATCACATATTTCTCATCTGTCTCAACAAACAGAACTGTATAAATATGCACAGTGACTGCCATTCTCTCCTTTCCTTTGTTCAGCAGCATTCCTACATGTTAGCACTTATTTAATTTCACCTGACAAAAATCAAGCTAATTTTCCCACCCTATGCAAAACCACCTGCCTATAATAAAATAAAATAGTGGCAAAATACTTTTTTTCCTGAATTCTGGAATGTGAAGCAGATTGGAAATAGTATATAACAAATATAATGGCAAGTCATTCTATGGTAATACAATGGTGTATGTTGTTCTATGTGCTGTCTCTACATAATGTGACAGCTTCTATTTACACAACTGCTGTTTTTTCCAGAAGACTCTTGCTCATTCAGTATATGTGAGATCTGCTATGAAGCTGATGCAGTGAAGTATCACTCGATTAGTGGTCTCCATGCTGCTTATTACACAGTATCTGCATTATAAGAAGAATAACAATGCACCACATCCAGAATATCTTCAAGCTTTTTGAGCATTACAGAACACAACACATCTCCTACAAAGATAAGCAAAAGGGAACAATGGAAACAAAGCCAACTTTGCCTGGATCAAAGCCAGGACTATATTTACTGAATTTTCTGCTCAAGCCCACTGACTTCAGCGCTGCGTAGTCAAAGCTCCTGGTGACTCTTCTGCATACCAGAGTTCAGACTTCTGAACTGCCACACAGAAAATATAAAAACTCACTACGAATTTAACAGAGAACCAATACAGGTTCTCCACTTCAGCAATCACCCTAGCCACAGACCCATCCTTCTCTCCCCAAATACTTTTTCCTAAAATTTGGAAGAACAGTTACATCTGTTAGATAACATGAGTCAGAGTAACTCCATAAACTGTGACACAAGGCAGTGTGTCTTGTCTTTAGAATTTACTTACTTCTTTTGGCAGTGGGAAGTTTGTTGTTGTTTTTAAGAAGAAACAGGAGATGAACAAAACCAATTCCTGTTCAGTCATGATGTGCAACTACCTTCTCTCATTGCATGTGAGCAGTAGAATCTGCACTCCAAATCTTTGTATCCAGCTGTGCTGACTTTAGCATTTCTTCTCAGACAGCATAATAGTAACACTAGCCAAGGTCTGTTAATTCAGGGGGGACTTGATCTGTAAAACTGTATAATTAGGTTCAAGAGAACAGGGACATCCATACAGGAATGTCAAAAACCAAAAGGTTGTGAACTCCAGCCTTAGCTCTGCACCTTTCCTATTTTAGGTGGATAAAGACACACATCATAAATCCAAAAATCAGCCAAACTCCTCCTTTCTTCCAGAAGCTACTGCTAGCCTGGCAGTTCCCAGCACAGGACCTGCAGCTGCTTCAGGAGTGGCCTCTTCAGAGCATTCTCCTTAGGGATTACTCTGCTACCAATCTTCTGCTGGAAAGGCAACAGCAATTTATCCTGCCTACCTTTGGGCTGTGTCATGGTTTAAACTCAGCCATGCAGCTTGTTTACTCACTCAACCTCCCCTTTCTTGCCCTCCTCCTGGACTGATGGAGAGGAGAAGCAAAAGAATGCAACTCCTACAGGTTGAGATAAGAACAGTCCAGTAACTAAGGTATAACACAAATCACTACTGCTACCACCAATAATAATAATGATAAAGGAAATAACAAGGGAAGAGAATACAGCACCTCACCACCCACCGACCAATAATTCACCCTACACAGCCCAACCGAGCACCAACCAATACCTCCTCCAACCCCCCAGAGCACTAGCCCTTCTGGGTAACTCTCAGTTACACCCTGGGCATGATGTGCTATGGTATTGGAATCACTCTTTGGCTAGCTTGGGTCACGTGTCCTGTCCCTGCCTCCCCTCCTCCCTGGCGGAGCATGAGACTCACAAAGTCCTTGGTCAGAGTAAACATCAGTATTATCAGCTCTGTTCCCAGGGAGAGTCAAAACATAAAAACTGCATCAGCTACTAAGAAGGAGAAAAATGACTGCTACTGGTAAACCCAGGACATTATCCACCCCTTATTCCATATCATTCACATCATGCTCAGATCCCACATTATCAATATACCATCACTCTTATCTCGGTGTACTCTTATCTTAGTGCATGGATCAGTCCCTATAAAGCTGCTGAGTCCATCTGGTCCATGATATCAGGCTCCATCTCTTGTAATAGTCTTTCAGAGCAGGAGAGGCTGTGTGCAGTGTTCACACTCATGAATAACCTAGACAATACTGTCCATTGCTAAGTGTACCCCTCGATCATAAGTCCATCTGTATGTTGAATCTCTGCTCTGATGGCCTTAAGTGTCATGGGCCCACCAGGCTCAACATGATTCACTGTCCCCTTCAGCAGTTCCTGCATCTTGTTGCTTGGGACTCCATACAGCTGTTTTCTATCTCCGATGCTTCCAAAGCACTGGAGAGGCCCAGTGGACTAGATACTGGCCCATATTGTTCCATACACCCTGTGATTCATGACTGTCCAACCTTGGGGAAAATCTCTTAGTCCCCACATATCGTTGTCTAACCCTAGACAAGACCCAAACCCGACTCTGCTTAACTCTTGAGATCAGACAAAATGGTCGTGGGTAGAACACACTCTGTGTGTGTGCCACCATGCTGATCCCCATCACAATCAGCAGGCAGGTCCTAAGGGTACCCAAAGGCCATTCAAAACCTTCAGAACCCTCAAATAATGCTGCTGTGCTTGTCGGCTCTCCCACCACCAGCTTCCCTTTTTCTGAGTCCAGATCATCCTCCTCTGCCTTGCTGGGAAATGCTGCTTGCTCTCCTGCATCCTCCTGGGGCTTGGCTGCAGGGCTCGGCTCCTCCGCGGGGCTCGGCTCCTCCTTCTGCTCTTCCCACTGCTCGGCAGCCGCCTCCTCCGGCTCCTCGACAGCCCCGACCTCCTCCACCAGCAGTCCCTCCCTGCCGGCCTCCGGCCTCACTCCCAACACAGCTTGGTCCCCGGGGCCGCCCTCACGGGATGCTCAGGGTGTCACCGGCTCCCAGGGCCAGTCCCCCTCGGCTCCCTGCAGCCCAAAGAAGACGGAGCCGAGAACGAGAGCCAGGACGGTGAGGAGCAGTGGGAGGGCCAGGTACAAGTCCACGGTCACGTCCATCCAATCCTGTTGCCGGAGCTCCCCCGTATTACAAGTCATTGCCATGAAGTACAATGAAACAAGAACCTTAGCCCAAGCCCCACACTTACTAACACAGCAAATACTGGCTCTAAGTAAGATAAAGCATTCTGAAATTGTGAGGTCAAGAGAAACAAGATTAAAAGCCAATAAATCAGCATTATAACAAGTGACTGTTAATCCGGTCAGCTCTGTCGTTATCTCAATCATTCATGCTCCACGTTGGGTGCCAAAAAGTACTGCTGTGGTTTAAACTCAGCCACGCACCTCGTTCACTCACTCAACCCCCCCTTTCTTGCCCTCCTCCTGCTCCTGGACTGATGGAGAGGAGAAGCAAAAGAATGCAACTCCTACAGGCTGAGATAAGAACAGTCCAGTAACAAAGGTATAACACAAGTCACTACTGCTACCACCAATAATAATAATGATAAAGGAAATAACAAGGGAAGAGAATACAGCATCTCACCACCTACTGACCGGTAACTCGCCCCACACAGCCCAACTGAGCACCAACCGATACCTCCTCCAACCCCCTAGACCACTAGCCCTTCTGGGTAACTCCCAGTTACATCCTGGGCATGATGTGCTGTGGTACTGAAATGACTCTTTGGTTAGTTTGGGTCAGGTGTCCTGTCCCTGCTTCCCCCCAAGTCTCCCCTCCTCCCTGGCAGAGCATGAGACTCACAAAGTCCTTGGTCAGAGTAAACATCAGCATTATCAGCTCTGTTCCCAGGCTGAGTCAAAACAAAGTGCTGCACCAGCTACTACGGAGAAAAATTGACTGCTACTGCTAAACCCAGGACAGGCTGTAAACCATCAAAAGATAATTTAATGGAAAAAAAGACATGTAGTATCTCAAAAATTCATGTCTGCAGCCAGGTTCTTCCTTTTTAAAATTTCAGAAATGTTCATTTAGCAAAAAATTACTTACACGCCTTACTTAAAGGAAATACCACACAAAACCCAAAGGTGCTTAGCAGCTTCTTCAGAATAATGAAAGTTCTGCAGCAGAGATTAGTCTGCCTTTTTAAAAGATCAATCTCTACTGACTTTTACAACTTCTTTATGAAAGAAATTAATCAAGATCATTTAGACAGCTAACCAAAAAGTGAAATAAAGCTTTAACCTGTATTTAAACATAACAGAAACAAATGCTGAGCATAAATTTAAATGATAATTTTTAACATTCATAAATTGGGAATGATCATGAAAGCCGCATACTATAGAACACTTCCAGGACTCTAGTACCTCAAGACCTATGAAGCAAAAAAAGCAAATAAAAGAAAGCAACAGCAACAAGGCACTTGCATCTGCAGCAGCAACAGCAGCAAATCAATAGCATCAGCATCAAACTGGTACCAACAAAGATTTTAGCCAGGGCTGAAGGCAATACGGTATTAGAGCTTCTTGAAAATAAAACAATATATGAAACCAAAGAGGAGCATCAAATTACAAAAACTGTCTCTTTTTGGGGGGCACTAAATTTTTAGTGAGCAAAATGTTCACTGCCCAAGCTAGAAATGCTGCCAATTTCTAAGTGGGGTTTGCTGGTGGGTGATTCATTATATATTCTGCTACAAGCATGGTTAGAAACAGAATAATGAAAATAATTAAAATAATGAAAAATCATCAGTTCAAGAGGAAAAACAAGAACCAAGCTGTTCATCAAATACTCTCCTTTAAAGTCCCAATAGTTCAAGCATTTGAAAAAACCAAACCCATAAAACCAAAACAACAAAGGAAAAAAAAAAACAAACTAGAAAACCCAAACCCACAGAAGAAACCAAAAGGCACGTCAAGGCATTTTAAGAATGTGTTGATATTCTACCACATCTAGTTTATAGCTCTACATCAAGACCTTTGCTTATATTTCCCAATAAACATACATACTTTGGCAGCCTTGTAAATTTGCTTCAGTTCAGCAAAATACTATCCATACGCCTAAAACTAAGCACATTTTATACTTTCCTGAAGTCAAATGGAAATAGAAACATGCATATATATCTTAAAAAGAAACATACGCTCTAGTAATGTACCCAGAGCCTCAGTGATAAGGGTCTTAATTCATGTTTGAAACCATTTTGAAATTCTTTGGTGAAAGGCAGCATGTCAAGACAAATATCGGGCTTTTATCCTAATTTGAGCCAGTAACACTTCAAAATGCACACTTATTTTTTAAACCAGATGACAGAACATCTTATCACTTGACCCAGTTCTACAAAGGAGTTTGACTGTAGCATCAAGGCCTAAAGCTGAAATAAGGGCATTATTTTCATACTTTCAGCTGTTGAAAGTACATCATATTTTCTCATTCTGCAGAGGAGACGCAAAAACTAATGAGCTCAGCAGCCCCATCTCTCCTTTGATAGGCTTATGACACTTGTCAATGTTACCAGCCAGGTTTAATTTATTTTTATATCGATATAAATAGATATATAGAAATGCATGTGTATAATAAATACTTTTGTACTTTTTATATATATATGGACACACATCTCTCGCTCTGGTGACTCCTACCAGCAATCCAGGATGGGTAGAGCCCCGCTTCCCTGAAGCCCTTTTGCCTGGTACTTGAGTCCAGAACTAGGGCACAAACACGACTACTGGTGACATGCTACGGCAGCTGCGTACAGATTTTGCGATATTAAAGATGGATCCTGCTCTCCCCGCAGCAGTAGCCTCCATAGCTCCGCTACCTGCTTCATTAAAAACAAAGCCCGGCCCTCGCACGGCAGCGCAACGCCCGGAATGCACAGGCTGGCACCGGCTCGAAGCAACACGCCCCTCGGCAACTCGGCAGGAGCTGTGAGGGGGACACCGGCCCCAGGAGAAGAGGATCGCAGCGGGGCGGCCCCGGTCAGAAGCAATGTTCACAAGGAAGGCAGGAAATAGAAGTATCCGCCCGGCAGTGGGAGCGCGGGGGGGACTGGTACCTGAGGCCGCCGCGGAGGCAGGGTCCCCCCTCGGCAGCGCCGTCAGCTGCTGCAGCGGGTAGGTGGCTGCGCCAGCTTCGACGAGAGGCGGCCGCCCCAATAGCAGCAGCGGCATCAGCACCGCGGCCGCCAGCCCCAGGAGCAGGGAGGAGAGGCGCCCGCAGGTCTCCAGCATGGCGAGCAACCCGAGGGCAACGGAGGCATATTGCGGCCAAGGACGCGGACGCGAAGCCGGGACCAGCGGCGGCTCCGGCGGCGGCGCGACAGCAGCAGCGAGGGACCCGCCCCGCACGCGCGGCAACAGTCCGCACAGCGGACGCCCGCCCCCCGGAATGTGGGGGTAGGCGGGACCTGAGCGGCAGGAGGGGCCGTGGTGTTGCTGAGGCGCGAGTCTGGAGAGGGCCGTGGGGGCGTGGGTTCGTCTTCTGTGGAAATGAGCGAGAACCGCGGTGAGGGACAGGCCGCTGCCGGTTGCAGCCCGGCCTCGAAGCCCTGCGGAGAACGGGGAGGTGCGGGCTGACTGCTTTCTTGAGGAGCCTCGCCGTTCGTACGGGCTGATGGCGGTTGAGGCCTGCTGCGGGGCAGAGGGGAGTGGGAGCCGGGCTGTGGCCTTCGGATGGGTTACCAAGGGAAGAAAACCGCGCCGCGATCGCGACCATTCAGCCCTCAGAGCTGGGAGCACATTAATGGTGACGTGTGTTGCCAAGAGTGTTAAACCGCCTTACGCAACGCCAGTGCAGCACGTAGTGTTTACTGTTGGGTGCATATGGTGGCTCGGTGTCACTGGAAAACCACTTTCACTCAGGCACTGGCATAGCTGTATTTTAGTGTCTCCTAAAGCTTTGATTCCACACATTAGCATGTCTTTGCCCTATCTACATGTTTATTTACATTAACGGCCCTAATAGCAAACAATCCACATTTTTTAGATTTAAGGATACACATTAATGTAGGTAAAATTGCAGTGTGCTTGCAGACACAGCCTAGGGATCATGGAAAAACTGCTCAAGTTGTTGACAGGAGGTAAGACTGCTACACCTCACCAAAGACAGAACAGCTAGGTAAATCCAGCTCACCCACAGGATGAAACTGCCTTCATGTGTCAGGGCTAAACATGTGCCAGCACCACCTCACAATGAATTTCACGCTAGTGTTGATGAGTGATCCCGTGCAATGATTTCAGTGAGCCAAACGCTCACTGTAGGGACATTCCAGAAGTGGATAATACTACATTTCCAGTGTATGGATAGTGCTTATAAGTTACTTTGAAAAGCATAAAATAACTTTATTTGCCTTTTAATAAAATAAATACTAGCTATTAGAATTCTTTCTTTTAGACATAATGATGTAACAGGCCAAATTTTTTTAGTTTTCAGATCAGAGAAAATTTCTTCAAATGCAGGGGGAAAACTATAAAGGAGTAGAAATTTTCCCACACTAAATGGAAGAACTACCAGGTTACAGTGAGTATTTTCAACAGTTCTCTCATAAACTTAAGAATACATTTTTTCTTTTGATTTAAAGCCATTCTATAATGTAGTTAACTGCCATTAACAATGACTTCAAATAGATTTGGGATTGCCATAGAAAATACAGTTCACTTTTACTGCAGTTGCTGATAGTCTGCTGGCACTTTCTGGGACTGCCAGAGAATGGACTGACTTCATCACTTGTGCATTATAAACCACCACTACCTGCAGCATAACACTGTACTGGGAAATGGACACCCTCCTCAGCAGGTTCTCTTCAGTACTTTTCTTTAGAATGGCATCAGAGTCTCCCTTGTGTTCATCAGCACAAAAAAAAAACCAACATCCCCACCTTTCTTCTAAGTAAGCAAAAGAGCACAAAGAATAGACAAATAAACCAATTATTTATTTACTTGATATGGAACCCTCCTCCTGCAGCTCACAGACAGATTCTGTTTTATTTAGAAAACATTAGCTCAGTGTCTGCCTCCTTCCACATCACACCACCAGCTTCTTCATTTAGCCTCATATCCGTGCACAGCAAAAAGGCTGCTTCCACACAGCCTCTGTTAGAGCTGAATTCATTTTGGAATCCCTGCAACATTGCATCTTCTCAGGTGGAAGAAAGGTGTCTACAGAAAGCTAGCTAATGCTTTGAGTAATTTGCTCCCTTTGTTCATGAATTTGTCTGATAAATGTGTATGTGGTAATGGGAGGTGTAGATATATATACACAGAATCACAGAATGGTTTGGGTTGGAAAGGACCTTAAAGCTCATCCAGTTTCAACACCCCTGCCACAGGCAGGGACACCTTCCACTAGACCAGGTTGCTCCAAGCCCCATCCAACCTGGCCTTGAACACTGCCAGGGGTGGGGCAGCCACAGCTTCTCTGGGCAACCTCTGTCAGTATCTTGCCAGGTTCATGGTGAAGAATTTTTTCTTAATCTAATCTAAACGTACACTCTTGTCAGCCTAAAGCTATTCCCCCTTGTCCTATCCCTACATATTCTAAGTAAGTGCTTTAGAGAAAAGCCCTGATTACTAGGGGAGACAGACTGTGAAACCCTCATCTGGCCTTAACAGCTGCTTGAGAAACAATTCACATAGGGCTCAGGTCTGCCTGTGGCTACAGGCTCAGCACTGGTACCCATCACCATGTTAATTTTCAAATGTTCATAGACTTAGGTAAATCAAGTTTATCTGGGGAGAAACAGTTGAACCAACTTGGCAGCTCCCTCATTTTAAACTAATGTTCTTGATACGAATATGCACAATTACTAATTTATAAAGTTCTAAAATCTGTTAAAATGTGCGATAAGGGTTTCATTGAAAATGGATTCAAAATGGGAATAATGTGTGGAAATTGTTTGTACTGCATTTAGATAAATTACTGAGAAGAGATTAAAGCACACAGTAACACCGCGTCGTGGTTTAAGCTCAGCCGGCAACCCAGAAACCACACAGCAGCTTGCTCACCCCCCCCTCCTTCCCCTGCTCGCTGAGGGATGGGGAGAAGAATCGAAAGAATGTAACTCCCACAGGTTGAGATAAGAGCAGTCCAGTAACTAAGGTGTAACAGAAACCACTACTGCTACCACCAACAATAATAATGAAAAGTGACATAACAAGGGAAGAGAACACAACCGCTCACCACCCACCCAAGCAGTGATCTAGCCCTCCCAGGTAACTGCCTCCAGTTTATATACTGGGCATGACGTGCTGTGGTAGCGTGCTTTGGCCAGTGTGGCTCAGGTGTCCTGTCTCTGCTTCCTCCCGGCTTCCTTTTCTCCCTGGCAGACCATGAGACTCAGAAAGTCCTCGGTCAGAGTAAACATTACTGAGCAGCAACTAAAAACATCAGTGTTATCAGTGCTGTTCCCAGGCTGAAAGTCAAAAACACAGCACTGCACCAGATACTAAGAAGGAGAAAAATGAGTGCTACTCTTGAACCCAGGACACACCCATTTCAGGAAAAAAAAAAAAAAAAAAAAAGTCATAAAAAGTATTATGTTTTGTTAAAAAAATTTTCT
>NDXB01011032.1:80915-91021 GCA_002631895.1 Agapornis roseicollis | reverse complement strand
AAAAAAAAAAAAAAAAAAAAAAAAGTCATAATCAGTATTATGTTTTGTTAAAAAAATTTTCTGTGAAAAGGAATAAAAGCTCGTAAGTTACGTGTATCAACTACCCAAGTATTTACTGGAGGAAGTATGTCCAGCAGTAACTCCTGCAGTCTTTAAAGGGTGCTCACTCTTCAAACAAATTACAAACATCAGCAGCAGCCACTGAAGAGATACAACATGGCATCTGGTATTTTGTCAGGGACTGAAAAGCATGTACACAAATGACACAAAAATGTAAATATAGATAGATTCTGAAAAACTGAAAAACAGTAACAGGCTTAGACTGCATGTGGAATTGTAAAGGAAATAATGTGGTATTTGACTTTTTTGTGGTATTTTTTGCTTCTCACATTTTTATGATATGTTTAAAAAAGAAGTATTTTCAATTTTTCAGTGTTCTTAGTCACTTGAACTGGACATTAAAAATATATTAACAAAGGAAATGTAACAGAGTATTAATGTATTAGTAATTAACTTGCTCACTAAAAGCATACAATAAAATATTATGTGTGTATGCAAAGAGTCAGAATACCAGGCAACATAAAGCAGCATAACTTAAGTGGAAGCAGTGGAGTTGTGTTTTAAGTAACCTCAAGACATGGACCATCATTTTGTTTAAGAAGGCTATGGCATAAGATGGGAATTTGAAAAACCACTCTTGCCTTGTTGCTGTAAGGAGACAGCAGTTGTCTTTAATGTCTCAATAATGCATTAATTTGGAACTACTAAACAACAATCACTATGCTGATAACTAACTGAAGGTGTTTTATTTAACAGAAACTAGGTTTGTGTATACTGAACACATAGCAAGAGTCATGTTTTCAATACTGCTGTAATGTTTCCTTATGCACATTAGGTGTAGCTACTGTAAGGCCACTTGAAGCTGTTAATTAAAACACAAGTATTAGTTTTTCTGCTTTGTAGTGTCCTTTTTTATTATTTTCTTTAGGTTAACAAATTCTCTGCTAGCAATCCAGGGAACTCAGTAGTTCAGAGATTTTTCTAAAGGGTTCACAAGCGCAACATTTATTTCTAAGTAAGTGTTCTAGCAGTATAAAATAAACATGTCTTTATTGTGAGACAAAATATTTACTGTCACCCACTCACAAAGATCAATATGATTGTTATACAAGAAGAATGTAATACTAAAGTAAAATTAGTCTAATAATACAACAAGAAACACCACCCTCCTGAGAATTTTCCTAACCAAATGATAAAAATTCACTATTTCTACAGTGATGTGGCAACTATAAAATAAGAAATACTTACTTTCAATATACAACTTTTTTTTTGTAGGAAATAATTCTACTTGTGACACAGTATGATTTGTGACTAGATCTTCTTCCTTGCCTACAGTTCCCATTTTTTAGACTCAAGTTAGGATGCCTCTCTTTAGCTGAGAATGTAAAAGTTGAGTCAATGTGACCTTTTTGTACTTAGTAGATAACTGTGGATTATAAACATATACTATGAAATATCTTCAGGTGAATTGAATGCAATTTTAAAAATATGTCCAGAATTAAAACAAACAAAACCCTCACAACCAAACCAAAACAGAATCCCTTTTAATTAAGAGGTATTTTATTCAAAAATTCTAAACAGCAGAATGAACTCAGTACTTATATTTTTCAGTTTATCCAATCATAACATTTTGAAATTGTATACATATATAGAAAAATACAATCTAATAAAATCAAATTTGAATTAGGATGAGAAGAATGAGTTGAAAAGAAAACCACAGCTCAATAGCTATATATTTGATATCAGTACAAAATTACTGTGCCACAATAGCCGCTTCTTTTTGCAAACTTTATAATTTAATAAAAATAAGGTGACTTCAAATGCATATCTCTCTCCTTAAGTGTACTGAAGGCCTTTGAAACAAGTTCATAGTTACTGAAAATATTCCCATTTGTTACAAGTGTTTACTACACAACTAAGAAACCCAAAATACAGTACTCTCTAGTATGTTTATTTTCTGCCTCTGCAAATAATCCTCTATTGATTCAATGCATAAGCAAAAACAAAAAAGGCAAAAAAAAAATCTACTACAAAGAAATAGTGTTAAATTTTTATCATATTAGTATCATAACACACACAGGTTTCCTTCATGGACGAGAAAGGGCTTCCTAAACTTGCAAGCTTTTCTGATGATGCAAATGCTACATTAATCTTCATTTACTTTGCAAAAGCCAAGGGTCAAGTTATTCAACCTTAATGCAGCATATTTTCATCACATGAAAGGTTAGATTTCCTGTATCATATTAAAATTCTACTCACTGGAAAAAAAAATAGACTAAAATGCTAAATACCATAATCACATGAAACAGTAGTAGTACTATAAAGTCAAACTCAGTACTGTATAGGCTCTTGTCAGATTTTCCACAGTGGATTTAAAGAATATTGTACCAATTCTCAATAACTCAAGAGTTAGTAATGGATGCACCTTAGAATGTACATCATGTTTCACCCAATGTGGGTGATGAAAAACTTGCTCTATCATTCATTTATCACCTCAGTTTAACACACAGTTTTTGTTAGTGTCCTTAAAAATACTGATGCTTGGAAATCAAAAAATGCTACATCCCTTCTTGGGGAAATTAAAATAAGCAGACTACTAGGCAGTGAACTAGATCTGATCACGTTATATTGGACTTGGGAATTAGAAGCTAAAATTCAGTACCAAAGATCCCACTCAAGGCAATGAGAGTCATAAGAGCTCAGCTTCTAATCATGATAGGAACTGTGGGATTTGTTTGTGACAGGAGGCCACAGCCAAACAGAGAACTAACATGTTCTCCCATCTCTGAAACAGACAAGCTGTAAGGCTCTTCCATGGTCTGCCACCACCTTTTCATTTCTTTGTATTTTCATTTTCCTTCTATAAAATCCTGTTATTTTTTCACCATTAAAAACCAGCAGCACTGAATACAAAAGGTCACATTCAAAGCAAGTTGCATTGCATGTCAGGTTTTCTATGACTTCATTAGACTCTGGAATAGGTCTTTAGTCTGGACCAATGACAAAAACTGACTAGATTTTCATCAGGGTAATGCTGCTCTGTGACTACTGGTAGCGGTGTAGGAATAAACAGTGCAGGGCCATCGCCAGGGTAACCAACAGATTTTTGCAACAATTGGGCTTGCTAAGTGCCACATGAATCCTTAGAAAAACCAAGAACATTCTGATTATAGTTGACATATGTTCAAAATACCTGTGAGAGTTTACTGTAAAGCTTATGTAAGCATCAAAGTTTAGAAACAACTAAATATTAGAAGTCTTTGCTTAGAAAAAATGCTTTATAAAGAAGGAGCATACATAATAAACTTCTTAAAGTTTTCGCAAGCATTAAGTGAATCAAAGATCAATGTGTAAATCAAAATTTAAAACAGAGAAAATGGGACAAATAAACTTGATACTGATATCTGTGAACATTTCTTCAAAAATTTCAACTTCTGCTGATAAATGTATCCTGTATTTGACTTTGCAGGCATGCTTAAACAAAAGCTATCTCCAAAACGTGTAGTTTATTGTAAGAAATATAAACCTATAAATTAGGTTCCTCATTTTATGTTTTCTAAATATTGTCAGTCCAATTTAGTGTTAGATAATATACATTTTGTAACTTTTTAATAGTGATCGTGAGATGCTACAGTGATGGCAAAGTGGAGTACTTAGAAAATTTCATAATTCATTATAAAAGATAAATCTCTTAAAATGTTTTCATTGTCTAAATAAGTACCTAGCTGTTGAATTTATATAATAAAAAATAATGGTGCTGAAACATAACTCTCAAGAGGATTAGTTTTCTGTTGCTGTACTTGTAATTCTTCAATACTTGCAGTATGCATCTTATGCATATAATTTCTGATTCAAGGGCATTAATTTAATTTCAAAATAAATTTCTAAAAATTTCTTTAAAAGTTTTAACATCATTCTACAACACTTACTGTAAAAATACATTAGTGTCAGCATGTCAATATGAAATTTATATTGACACACGTACATATGTAGTCTATAATCTTGCTGTTGAATCTAGAACATGAGATCAAATATTTCCTGCACCCCCATTCAGGAAAACATCCTGTACAGAACCTTCCTGACAGAAATGTTACTTTAAACTGAATTCAGTGTGTTATATTCATGTTTGCTAAGTAACCTGCGTTACCGTTTACATATGGTACTGTTTTGTTTGGTTGATTTTTAACCAAACTGGAAATCAGAGAACATGGAGAAGCAACTATTTGCTTTTATTCTCCAGTAAAATACAAGGAAATAAAAATCATTTAAATAAGTCTTACTTTATATAGCTTCAGTAAATGGAAGAATCTTCCCATAGCTACAGCAGTTGTACCAATAAAATGTACCTTTTTATCCTGAAAAATCAGCAAAATGAGTTTCCAGTTGCCACAGTAAAATTAAGATGCAGCTCGTACTGACAATAACAATGCTATGGGTGCCTTCCATGTAAGCTGAAGAGATCTTGACTGTGCTTTTTTAAATTTATTGTCATCTTCTTATAATGCCCAGACATGCAAGTAGTCTAATAAATTTCAAGTCACCACAGTGTGTACATGTAATGAAAGCACACATGTAAGAATTAGAGCTATAATCTATCTGACAGTCTCTTAAGCTTTTTAACATACTAAGACTGGGTAAAAACAATCTCCTTGCATATAGATAATCAGTTCACAAAGTGTGTGAACTAGAAGCCTGCATAAATAACTGAAGCTGTGTTTTATAATCACATTTTGAGACCAGGATCAAAGCCTGACTCCTGATTCTTCACTGTATTACTAGTGACAATAAGTTATTTTATAAGACAAAAATAAAATGTTTCCCACACTGAAGACCTTGAAAATTCAGTGAAAGCAGAATTATGCCCTATATCCTCTCAATGTAAACTAATTATACCTAAACAAATTGTCTAAAACAAAATCATGTAATAGGGTAAATATTCAAGCCTATATCTGATATATGTAACTGCTCCCTGCCCCCAACTTTGTTCTGTCTCTCTTAATGACTCAAATTCTACCACAGTTCAGTAAGAATGAACTTAACAACGAAAGCCATGTGTGGATTGTAAATCTTGGAAAGGATGCAGAAATGGGAGTTGAATCAAACTGTTCTTTTCAGATAATTCTGGATTTACTGGGTATCGCAGTGTTTATGGGAGAGATGCAGCTTTGAACAAAAAACCCTAGATAAAAACCCAAACCAAACCAGAGGTTTTGTTGTTTGCCGAGTTTGTCTACATAGAAATCTCACTGGTATAATTACAGTACGCGTCTTTGTGGCTGCATACAGGGAGTTCATAATGTAATTTATTCCCTTTTTGGAATAGAGAGCAAACAAATCTCATATAAGGCACCTTTGTAATAGTTTATGTCCACTCTCAGGTTTGTGCAACACAGCAACACATGGTTACAAGCCAAACCACCTCCTAATTTGCAACTACATGTCTACTGAAATGCATAGACAATGTTCTTGTATTCTCTTTGAAATATAAGAAGCTTCATTTTGCCAAACCAAGCTAAGAATAACAAACCCATGCTTTAAACCACTGAATTTTGGTAGGCTTAAAAAACAAACAGTGAAAAATATATTTAGTATCTTTTATGGTAATGAAATGTATTGACATAATGAAATGTCTTGTGCAATGAAATGTGTCTTTTGCAATGAGGCATACTATGAGTGAAAAACTGAATGAACAAAATGAAACAAGGCAAATCAACAGTCTCTCTTCAAACCAACCCTCTTGCATTGCCAACTACATACAAACTTCATCTGATAAGCTCTCTGGTCTCTCAGGGCAGGTGGCAAGGCAGGCCTGACAGTAGTGGAAGTACTGATGTAATCTAGTTATGTTTAGCTGGCAGATACTCTAATTTAAACAGTCCCTGTATTACTCCATCCTGCACTTGGACATGGTCAACCACAGGCTGTGAAAATTAGTAACAAGTTTCTTACAGTGCACCAGGTAACCTGTCACAAAGTATTCCTTCCATTATTTTGGAGAAACTGAAATTCATTCTGAGTAATATACAAACTTAGCTTTCAACACTGTGGAGGTTTGACTTGTGAATATAAAGGCTATGAGTTTTCTCATCAGACACATCTGTTGGCAGCCACAGTCGAACATCTTGTCCCTGGCAGTATCTGAATTAATCCGTGCTACCAATAATTCTGTGGAACATCTATACCCTTCTCTGTGGAAATGCAGAGCAGTCCTTGTATCTTGCCCTAATCTTTTCACTAGATCCCATAGAAAGTACATCATCCTCAGCTTTCTATGGCTCACTTCTGTTTCTGTAAGCTCAGTCCCTCCGGTAAGAGACCTAGGACCTGGAGAACACTATTTGTAAAGTCTAGAGGGAAACTACAAGACTAAGCCAGAAGAGGAACAGGCATGCTGATGTGAATGATTCCACTCAATAAGTTCAATGGAATAAGCAGTGAATATTTTTTTGAGCAGGAGGAAAAACATAAGCAGAATTAATGGTCAAATAATATTCTTCAGTTTTGTAAAACAAGCTATTTTCATTTTTTTGTGCAACTACTTTTCAAAAGCTAGGAAATGAAGTGTAGTATATGCCAACAAAAATCAATCAAAATGTGTGTAATCCAGCAAGTATCTATGGGAGCTATTGGCTGTAAGATCAAGCACAGAATCTGTGTAGCAATTCATGTAAAGTTGGTCAGTGAATCAAAAAAGATAATGTTTCCTACGTCCCAATAAGCAGAATTATAGCACTATATATTATTTAATTTTTTACACAAAAATCAGTGCAGATGCATTAGTCACATGTATGAACATAAGTAATACAAAAAGGAGGATTTAAATATATTGCTCCTGTTTTGTACATGCTGATACATTCCAAGACCAGCAACTTTGCAGTCATGAGTGTTTTCTCCTTAGGGGGGAAAAGCAATGTCCATAACCAAGATATAGGCATTTAAAAAAATTCAGAATGTCTTACAGATAAAACTCTGCTTAAGCTTCTGATGTTCCTTCCCCATTCTCATGTGGTTGCAGTTGTTCTCTTTCTTGTTCTTCCTGAGGTGGTCTCACACGTTTGAAAAAGCCCATCTGTGATTCAAAGAACAATAAAGAAAACTGTGCTGTGTTTTTCAAAACATACACACATCCTTTCTCTTTCATAATCAGATTTTATTAGATATTTGATTTCCCACGCACCCCACCCCCACTCTCTTTTTCGTTTTTCTTGGCCTCCAAAGAAATGTAACTGATTCAGCTGATTAAGGGACCAAGGTATTTCTGTAAGCTGCTGGTACTATTTGAAGGAACACATCACTAGTAGAGAAAAGAAAACAATATAAATCCCCAGATATAGTACTTACCCTGTACATAACAAATACTAGAACAGCCAAGAGCAGTAAGCCTGCTAGGACAGCCAAAATTATAACCCACACTGGCACAGGCATAGGCTGTGGTTGAATGCCCCATGTAATGTTTGTGGTAACCTAATAGGAAATCACAATAAATCACACTTTGCACAGCAGTGACAAGCCAACTTCATTCATGCAGTTTCAGTCTGGTATACCTCAATATATTTAATATTTATTAAGCATTTAAAAATATTTAAATATTACATATTCTCTTTTGTGTCTCTATGAAACCCTCCAGGGTTTCAGATGGTCCTTTTGTTCCACATTCATATAGTACTTCATATACATAACAAAGGTCCATTATTCGAGCTCTAAGTGCTAGTACAGTCGAAGACAATTTTCAAGTAAAATATTTCACTAAGAACAATCGTATTAACACGAACATTAGGACTGTTCATCATGTTTTTCATTTTAAGTTAAGTCTTAAAGCTACAATTATTGTTAATTCTTAGTTTAGGGCAAAAAGTTTTGCTTTACTCTCAACTGTATGTGTATAACTGAAATTAATATATGAGTCAAATATTTGACAAAATTATCATTATACCAAGCCACAGAAAGTCACTCAATCATCATTGGTTTTGTATTCATTTCAAAGTAATTATGTATGGTAACTCAAGCTGGATGTAAATGACTTACTACTGTAGAATTGTGGATATCTTCAAAGGAAAGGTTCTTATAAGGAAATTCTATAACACTGAAAGAAGCAGAAGATTTGAGAGAATAGGAGTGATTCTGATTTTCTTTCTGTGTAAGAAAATACAAAATTAGTATCACATGTAGATAAAGAAAAATAAAGCACTTTTTATGTTTCAGAAGCAGGGACAGAATATTCAGTCACTCACATTCATGAAAGTTTGGGTCCAAAGGCGTGATTTTAAATACAATATTGCACTCTTTCCCCTTTCCAGGTGGCCAACTTGGCAGACTATCTTTAAACAATCAGCAGTTCCACAGCCCTGCATATAAAAATATGGAAAGATATTCTGAACATGAAAATATTTGAAAAGTCATTAATGGCATTGTATAGTCAATTTTTTGTCCTCTTTTCCTGGCAAAGCACCAGAAACAAATCAAATGTATTTAATAACCCCTAATATTGAATAATTACTTACAGTCTCCCAAAAGTTTACATTCAGAAAATTATTACGTGAGCCACTTGGATCCCAAACATAAAACAGCTGGAAGTGGCTTTAAGGTATATACATTATCTATATACATAGTAAAAAAGGTCTGAGGGTGTGGAAGGCAGTTTCTGCTCATTTCACATTACCATCCTCTGTATGGTTTTTGACAGGAAAGCTTATGGCAATTAGCTGCACTTGGTGCCAACAAAATATGCTGTGTTGCATTCAATGGAAGTCTTCAAACTTGACTGACTGGCCTGATCTATAAGCTGTACTTAGGACTACAGAAGTTCCACTGGCCTTTCTCAACCACATTTCCATGAGTTTAACCATGAGTTTTATGAATAAAACAGATCAAAACAAGACTTCATTTTATAACTGTGATTTTAGCTATATTATACATAAAAGCACTGTATAGTGAAGGTACATTTGCCGGTGTTAAGTACAATACAGTGAAATTATTATGAATACTGGATATTAGTCTGTGAATTAGTCACTGATTCTGAATAAAGTTCCCAACTTGCTTTGTTTTTGAGGACTTGGAAACATAACAGCACAAAATCATAGTTGTATGTCTCACTGGCTGACAACCCCAAGGAAAACAGATGCATACTGGGGGAAAACCTAACCAACAGCTCAAAAGCATATGACTTTTTTGTCTGTTAACTGTTTAAATGGAGAACATGGATTTTTTTCAAATTACTCGTCATCCCATGGAACTTTCATCTGCATCTTCATTTTAAAAAACCCTATCAATGCTGAGAGCTTACCAAAGTATGCACGTCTCCTTCAATGGCAGTTATATCCCTTCGACTGATACGATGATGGTGATTATCTTCCCTGCTAAGTGTTTCATTCTTATCATCATCTTTAGAAGCAGAAATCTAGGATGCATAAAGGAAAACCAATAAATAATTCTTACATTTAGATACACTTGAAGAATCCTAAATTAAGGTGAAGAAAATACATAATTGATCAGGTTTCTCTCTTCCTAGCCTAGCTACTCTTCAGACTCTGACTGTGATTGAAATGTTACTCCTGCCTTTATTAGATCACTGATGCAAATTTCTATTAAGAACTAACACAGAGCCTTGAGTATCTTAATTATTTTTCAACTCAAAACCTTGTCATGTATAGAAAACAAATACTCCTAGACTGCAATAAATAATTCAATTTTGCAATCTGTTAAAGATTCTTCCTCAACATTTCTGGTTTTTACTCTGAAAAAATAGCACTAAGTGCTGATGTATCATATACCCCTGTACACATGTACACATGTCCAGGAGGAACTGGAAAAAGTGAAACACCCATATTGACCTGTGTGGCATTTGGATGAGAGCCTAGATAAATAAACTAGTAATAAAAAAAATAGTGCCATTTTCTTCCAAAAAATAAAACCCATAATATTTACATAAAGAGCCCAGAAGCATCTGGAATGTTTTTATTCATGACCACATTCAATATAATTCCACTGCTTTGCATTTAGAACTCATACAGTACAATCCTCAAAAGAAAAAAAAAAACAAAAAAAAA
>NDXB01011032.1:65126-80803 GCA_002631895.1 Agapornis roseicollis | reverse complement strand
TAAAACTCATACAGAAAAATCCTCAAAAAAAAAAAAAAAAAAAAACAAAACAAGACAAATTTATTTTGGGGTTGACAATCTATTGTCTATCTATTGTCTAATCTATCTCACCTGCTATATACATTGACAAGTGCTATCAGACAGTCCAGTCTCATTCCTCATCAACAGATGAAAACTTAACCCAGAGAATGTTAGATATCCTCAGGGATTTGGGTATTTTGAGTGTGTTTTCAAAAGAAACAAATAGACTTCATACCACTCAAAAGGAAAGTCCTACTTACCTTAATTTTTAATGGATTGATTTCCATATCAGAAGTGCAGTTCATGGGACCGTCAATTTCATACTGAACAATATACAACAGTGTGTAGTTTTTGTATTTGTAAGGCCACTGCAGAGTCATCATCACCTTGCTGAATGCACTTGGACCATTGTTTCTTAACTGATTATGAAAATAAAGGTAACAGATATAAACTAAAAAATGAATGCTGCCTTCTTTGTGCACATAGTTCTTACTATAAATGATACTTCCACTACCCTTACTCCAGCCACATAGGGGAATAGCATTAACTTTACCTAAAAATGGTAGCTAAACTTCAGTCCCCCAACAGGCAAAATGTAAAATGACTTCTGTATTCAATAAAAAATACTTTGAAGAAAAGCAATATGGAATTAGGTTTTTATGGAAGTCTGTTGCACAAATCTCAGCTACTATATGTGTCTCAGCCAAGAGACTCTGAACACAGATACATACATCCTTAAATTTGATTAGATAAATGGTCTTTTAAGTTCTAGAACAACTTTTAACTATTCTTATTCACACAGCTCTCTCAGTAAATTTTGCTTAATTAAACAATCTAGATTAAGGCTGTGCTCATTCTTTTAAGGAACTTTGAAATACTTACATTTTTTCAAGGCAAAAGAATTTACAATAATATTTCAGAACAGTTGAAATACAAATGAGGATACTGAATAATTTACAGTATGAGTCATTTTCTGAGTTTAAGTTACCTCAAAAGTTTTATCTAGATTTTTTGAAAGGAAGTAAAGGGCTAGGAAGTAAAGGATGTGCAATAATGTAAAAACAAAATCAGCCTTTTCTGTTTGGCTGCTGCTGTAGCAGTAGTTGCAAGCACTGCAACCCTTCTTGCAGACACCTGTTATTGACCCAGAATTTAAAAACTAAATCTTTGTTTCCATGCAAGAACAAAATGAGGAAAAAAAAATTGTAATTTACTCCAGAGAAAAGCTACACCAAAAAGATTTAATTTACCACAGGACTGTGTAATTGAAATGAGTAGTAACTGCACACCTCATAGATATGCTGCACTAGAGGCCCAATATCATCTTCTGTTTCTGGATTCTCTTTCAGCTGCCAATTTGCAACAGGAAGGAATATGTGATCAGGAGACGATACACTAAACAGCAGAGCAAACAATTCATTATTATAAAGTATAAATTATGAACATAATTCGCTAGAAAAATCTCACTAAAAAATTAACATGTTTAAAATACAATCTCCAATTTTTCATCTTCTGCATATAAAACCAGAAAGAAGAGAATGAGTGGCCTTTATATGAAATGTTCAGTTTTCTTCAGTACATGAAAACATTCAGAATCTTTTTTTTTTTCCTGCCCTAAACTTTGGATTCACCCTACAGAATCTAGTAAACCATTAACAGAATTGATACATACAAATCATCCAAAAACTACAAAGTGTGCAATACTTAGATAATGAAAATACTGATGATGCAGAGACTTATCAGTACAGTGATAAGAATAATTCAGCATGCAGTGAAAACCGTGAAGCTTTTCAATTGTGCCAACCCACACCTCTCAAAAAGTAACAAAATTAGACCACAGTAATGAATGTATAATACATTAATACAACACTAATATTATACTTCAGATTGAAGAAGCTGAGGGCATTGCAAACTTATCTTCAACAGGATTTTTAACTTTGGTTCTAAAAAGGATTTTAGAGGTTTTTTGGTCAGTTCATGGAGGAGGAAAGTGATCTTGAGAAAATTGTGGAACTGCAAAAACGAGGGGCAATTTTTATTTCTTCTCCTAAAGAAGCCTCTGGTAAAAGAGGCACAACACTCCTTTTTGGAATTAATTTTGTAATTATTTAGAATTATTTAAGATCTGAAAGTTCAACAGGTGGATTGAGAGAAACATAATTTCTTTATCATTATAAATTCCTTAAGGCTTCTTGAAAATTTACACAGATGTGAAAGAAAGTTAATTAAATATAAAGATGCAAACATACAGAATTTATCTGAGGGAGATGGTTATTAAAATAGTATCAATGCTTACCCTCTAATTTCAACAGCTGCTAAAATAGCAAGGTCAGCCTGATAGAATGCTACTGGACTTAGATTATCATACAGGTTGGAACTGCAGAGAAAATAAAAGTTAATCACTGAAATTAAATAAGCTAAGTATTTAAAAACACCAAACCTTAAAACAATTGCGTGTAACACTATGACTCTTCAGCCACTGTAGGAAAGCACAATTACTAAAAACTAAGAAGCAGATTCCAGCAAATTCTCACTTAAATGCCTGACAGTCCCACCCTCAGCACAATTTGGAGGTCACTCAACGAGTGGACGGAAGTCGATAAAGGACACAGAGCTCATGCTGACTCCATCCTTAGCTTGCCACATGTAAGAAAATTCAAATGCTAGGGCTACTTTTGATTACCCCTCTTTACAGTGTTTAAACCAGTTTACATCTGATTTCTACACTTGAGATACACCAAGAGATGACAGATATCAATGCACAGAGTCATTCATATATAAAATTTCTTCAGACTTTCTTTGTAAACAGAGAAAAAGAAATACAGGGAACACCTGTTCTCCTCAAACTGGAGCTGGGAACAGAATCCTTATCTCCTTAGACACATATGATTATTCTGTCTATTTAACCAGTTTCCTTTAGAAAGATAGAAGACCTATTCTTCACTGCTACTGTAATCAACAAATACATGCAACTGTGTTTTCTTCCTGACCTGTAAATACTAATACATGCACTGGCAAAGCTTTCTACCTGACGGAGAAGAGGGGAAAATATTTGATCTCACACTGCTGTGTGTTCAAAGAGATATTTAATGACGCCAAGGCCTTTAATCAATAGAAATCAGTGTATCATTAAAATGGAATGGTAAGTTTAAACTTATTTAATCCTTGTAGCCAAATGTGGATGAGAATAATTTATTCACTAGGGAAAAAAATAAATAAATAAAAGAAGCATCCCTTAAATGATAAAAAAATCCCAAACACAAAAAACAACAACAACAACAACAAAACAACAACAGAAAAAAACCCAAAACAACAACAACAAACCCAATCAAACACCAAAAGCTTTTTCAGCCATGGGGGAGAACAAGCAGCATACATTGCCTTTTCTGAAAGGCTTATACCTCTCATCCTCAAAATACATAAAATTTGAAATTCTGGCTTTACTTCAGAAGGAATTCAGAGCTCAAACATCAATTTTAAAACAGGGCTAGAAACCCAAAGGCACAGTCATTCTGTGGCACTGCACAAGTGTCGGATCACAGTGGTATGCAGGTAGAAAAATACAGGGTTTTTTAAAAAGCTCTAAATGGTTTTGTTCCTCATTATTAGTACTTTGCTTGTGCCATGGCCTGTCTAAAAGCTGTAAGCAAAATAAATTATGTTCCAACAGAAAACTGCCTTTTCTTACATTTTTTCCTCTATTTTAGAACACAAAATTAATCTAAAGGGTGTGTTTATTTTTTAAGCTAGCATCAAACAAAGACCATAGAATTAGTCCAGAGTGACACTATCTACTTAGTTCACAGTGTATTTACTTAGCATGTTTTCTACCAGGTGAAATACATACTTCTAGATTTCCATACCTTCGAATTTGCAAGTCAAACTTCACAGAGGTATCCATTTCAGACTGCTGGTGCACACTGAAACGCAGGCCAGCTAATAGCTTAGAAATAAAATCACCATGGCTCAGTGGAAGCATGATAAAATACATGAGAAAAGCTTCTTAATACAACAACAAAATATACTTAGTATATATACTTAATATACTACAACAAAATTGCTTGAGGCTTGTAGTCATAAGAGAGCACACACAGAGAACTGGCAAATAAAACTTGTCCACTTCATCAAGATTAGAAATGTACGGTCCTCTTTAGATTTCAGCCAGTGCATCACTACCACAAACCAGAAATGTAATTGTTTACAGTCATGCTCACCCCCCTTATTTCAGCCATTTCTACACATAACTGAGCCTCCCTGTGTGTTGCAAAAAGCACTGTAGCCTGAAGAAGAGGGAACAGTAATGATTCGAAATTCAGTTCCCAAAGTTTGGTCTATGCCAGTGATGATAGTTACTTCAACATCTGTACCATTCAGCTTGATGTACTTTGAAAGACTTTGGGAATAACATTTATTCATCTATTAAAAATGTCTCTTGAAAGAAAAACACCTCCAAACTGTTTATAATCATGACTGATTTTCACATTATTTCCTCGTAAACTAAGACTTATTGCATCACATCATCTTAATATCTGTTAGGTCCCACTAATAGTTATTTAATTCTTCAAATTCCAGCTACATTTGGTGGAAGTGCAGAGGTCTCAACTAGACAAAACTCTCTCTCAAACCACAAAACAAGCAGAAGAGAGAAGCATTATTAGGTTTACACTAAAAAAGGTGTTATGAGCTAGCTCTTTGTTAGATACTAAAAATATATATCCAATAAATCTAAACTGAAGAGGCACCAGAAATAAATCTAAAGACAAACTAAAGAGGCACCAGCATTCATTAATTCCACTGTTTAATGAACTACTCCCTTTGAGTTATGACATGACTCATGAACACTCCTTTCAGCCTTTAATTTAGCCAAAAAGCTAAAACAAATTACCACGGAACTAACCAAATGTGTGGGTAGCTAAATGTCACCTACATCTAATCTTAAATTCCTGTGAGTAAAAATCCTGCACAGGCACTACAGTGATTAAGAAAAATGCTGACTGGACTGCTTGAGATACCAGACACCTCTTGGATCAAACCTTACCTTAATTCCTGCTTTCATGGGATTTCCCAGGTCACAAACTACCATGCGAGTCTGATTCTCTGTTTTAAATGCACAAGACAGTCTTGCTAAAGCCTGCAGTAAAGCAGAAAAAAGTATTAAGGAATGGCATTCTTTACATCTGGAGACCTGGATGAAAGTCTGGAGAAAAGTTCTAGATATGCTGTGTTACTTTTAATATAATTTCTCGGCCCTAACACAGTCAAGCACTGAAATTAAATAAAACTGACGTGTGAAAGTCTCCATGGAGGCAAGTATTTTTGATACAAGATAGATGCTCTTTCCAAGGTTATAAAAAGAGAAATTCAATACTCCTACATTGCGTATCACTGATGATTTTTGTGACCTAAAGCATTTCTCCATATGATTCGTTAAAACCTATATGAAGAAACTTTGGCAATCATGCAAACTCTCCATAAGAAAATAAAGATTCAGATGCAAAATAACATGAATTCTTATTAGCTTACTTAAAAAGATGTCTTAGAGGAGCTATCAGATTTTATCAAAGCCACATCACAAAGCACTTAGAATAGCAGAAGCAAGCTGGAGAATCAAAGCAAGGCATGGTCCAACATGTATGAAAGATGTGGTTGTATATCAAAGTTGGAACCCTTCATATGGGGCAAAAAAAGTTTTCCCCTTAAGATTCTGCAACATGATATTGATTCATCACAGATTAAATAAAATAAAAACAATAACGAAGAAAATTTGAAATTATATTATTTCTGTATATCTATAACGGGCTAAACCAAAATTTGGGCTATACCCACATGTATTCAGAGAAAGAGAAAATATACACACATTTTCTAATACAAGGGAAAATCAGGAAACACACTTTAATATTCTGTGTAGCTAGAAAATAACTGACACCCAAGACTTTCTATATACTTAGATGAGCAGAATAGTAATACCCAATATCACTTTTTGCCTCACAGGTGCCCAGTTCTTTACCTAGCATGAGATACTAAATCTAATTTAATTAAGGGTACTGTTCAAACAAAGTGTTGAAGCAGATAAACTTGGTGTGTCAAGCTCCAGCACACAGATGTCCTTTGTTGTTAGCAGTAAGCTCTAAAATTGCAACCATCCAATCAGATGTTGTACAGCCTTGAGGCTTAGAAGAGCCTTACCATTTTTTCAGTGCTTTACTTTAGGATCAAAGCATAAAACCCACCACTGACAGGCCCTCTCCCACAAACTTCCATACATAGCAGCACCTGAAATCTGACTACTCAAAGAAGAAAGACAGTTGGAATTTTACCTCATTGTTACGAACAACACCTATGAAATCTGCTTGTGGTGGAACAATGACAAAGAGCTCTGCTTCATAGGCTCCTTCTCCTAGATTCTGAGCACTGACAATTAATGTCAAGGGATTGTCATCACCAATATAGATCTGCTTCTGATCACTACAAAACAACAAATGCAAAAATGAACTGTGTGTTCAGGTTTTCAACTGTATTGAACTGGTTGAACCTAGAGAAAAAAGAGACATTCTGAAATGGCACAGACATTAGAGAACTCTAGCAGCAGTACCTATGCTTCAGGAATATCAGGAGACCTCTACACTATGTTTAAAAAAACCCCTGTATCTATAACCAGAAAAATTGAGCAAATATTATATGCTGGTTTTTAAAAATCTTCTGTACAAAGTTTACAGTAAACCACAAAACCAACAACACCTTTTTTAACAAGGAATAAACAATTATGAACAGCTAAATCGCTCTGTACATTTTGAATTACATGCCTACTTCACAGAGGTAGAAAATTCATAATGTTTTGATGGAAGGCTCAAAACCAGAATACACCCAAGACCTCTGTAATACATTTTTTCCTAACACAAAAAGAATATCTGTTCAATGTATTTTAATTTCACCAACTACAAGGAAATCTAACTATATCTGCACTGATATAAAATACTTCTGAAGCATTTGCATAAATTAGTACATTTGTGAACTGCACTAACTACATACGTGCACATATGCTACAGGTCTGCACTAAGAGCATGGAAAACCCCAACAGATAAGTGTATTATCTCTACTCAGTAATGTTAAGAATGGCTTTTGGGCATAAAAAGCGCAAAAAAACCCACAGACTTATTAAAGAATTATGAGTTGAAATTTGTTTCTTTTTTTCCAGGTTTAATAAAAGATATTACCAGTACCAACAATATTTTTCATAGATATGACAACATAGCTCTACTCTACCCCTTGCTGGATAAAATCACACCTGTTCACATCTTCATGTGTCTGTCTAGTACTGAATGACAGAACAGTGGCACAATTGCAGCCAACACTGATTCGTGCTTGCCATGCATGTCCAGCTTAGCAAACATACACATAAATCCTGTGTACTTATAATAGGGGATAGGGTGGGGGTATGTGCTCTCCCTGTATTACCTGCTAAAAACGTTAGGTTGCAAAGCAGAAAATGGGTTTTCTTTAAAACAAATAAACATGAGTTTAGATTGTATACACTAAGGAGATCTACTTATTTCAATACATCAGTTTAACAAAAGTATTACAAGCTCTTGAAGTTTAGAATTGAAGTAGGGAAGTTATTTTTCCCTGTAGTATTTTTCTCATGTATTTACCTTTCTACTGAAACCTTCAGCTTTGGTTTGCAGACATTATCATCACCACAGTCCAGCAGAATATGTGCCTATGCAAAAATCAAATGCATATTGTGGTAAGAATTCCTGCATCTGTTCTAACATACATTTCCAATAATGCTGTTTCACCATCAAATAAAAGTTTTCTAAATAGCTGGTTACAAGATATCTTCAACTCAGTCTCAGAAGAGAACAAATGAGTTTTTATATATGGGGGTATTGTGCCTCATCCTGATACACTGCAGCTGTAGGACTGATGTCTACAGACATTAATTGTGTTTCCTCTGAATAATCTGTTCATTTGAGTTGCATCTCCACTATCCTCTTTACAAACAAGTGCAAAAATCTGCATAATGGGCAGAAACAGAAAAACTATGGTTATTACTGTAGGAGAATTATAGGAATAAATATAATATACATAGAGCAGCATAGTAGGAGCAATGGATGAAATAGTTCAGTCCTTCAAGACTGACAACTTTAATACTATTCTGTCTGCTCTTCTCCAGAAAACTATTCATTATATGCATGAAAAGGAAGTTCCATCTCAAAAAAAAAAAATAAACCTGACACAGAGACAAGGAAGACAAATAGACAAACATACAATAACCATCAGTGTTTCCATAATTCAAAGACTAAAGTCTAGATATATATTTTGGTATCTTAATTTTTCAGAAGTTCTAAGATGAACCTTAGTATTGAAAGCTAAAAATGTATTCTAGGTTCTGTCATCACAGACTGTGTAAGAATTATACCTGTCTGCTCATATTAGAGGGAGTAAACTGGTTGAGGATAGGTTGCAATCCTGTTGCATCTGCAGCTGTTCTGTAATCCAGACGATATTCCATAAAGATAGTAATGGGAGTTAGTTTGTCTCTAAATTCAGATTCATCCTGAGGAAAACAAAATTTGAATTACAATTAGAACATGTGAAGAAAACAGCAACAAAAAATATCCTTCAGAAGTCCCCATAGGCAACAAAGTCATCCCAAAAACAATACCGAGCAGTATTTTTATTTATTGTTCATGTTGTAATAGGAATGAGGAAGCCAAAACACCACTAAAACTTCTGAGCTCTTTTCACACTAGAAAATCTCTTGTTGGAAAATCCGCAGTGCCAACTTTGAAGATGGACAGTTTTGGCAGTAACATGCCTGTTTTACAAATGCAAACTTGGAGCATACAGAAGTATTGAGTCATAGAACTGTAATAGTGAGGAGCCTAAAGGGCTACACAATCTCACTTTTTCCTGTCAGACAAAATTCACTATGCTTTTAAGATTCCTCACAGATACTCACCATTGGACGTGTGTTTCCCCTCCTAATATTATTACCTTGCACTTGGAGTTGCTGACTTTCATATTCATTTCAAATCATTCTGTTTATCAGATATTGATCCTGCCTTTCTGAGATCTTACAAACCATCTCTTTGCTTTATGTATGCCACAGATTTTTATCACTGTAAACTCTGCTTCATTATTTTCAAAAATGAGAAGAATGAAAATAACTGACTCAAGAGCTCATTGCAGGATCTTACTTCAGAAGTTATCTTCTATGGGCAGAAACATATTGATAATAGTTTTCAAATGGTTCTGCTTTCAATTTAACGTAATTTCATAGAGGTCATGTGTCATTACTTTCTTTATGAGAATGTCAGGTGGAAAAATGTTAAAACTTTATTAATGATCTTGGAGGTGTATTTCTATATATACTCAACTCACAAGGCCAGTCAAAGAAAGGTATTACCTATTCTCCATGAATCTTTAATGATTACTATTATTTTCATTAGTTTTGCAGGTTTGTTTTGGGGTGGTTTTTCGGTTATTTTCGGTTGGCTTTTTTTTTTAAGAAAGAAATAAGTATTGTTTGTTTGATTTATAAGCACTCAGAGATAAATCTGAGCTGCAAGTACATAGCTATATTTTCAGATGTCTTTTCTATTTCAGCCAGTGTTTCTTCTACTGGGTTACACCTTTTAATTGTGTTAGCATCTGTCCACATTTCTGGAATTAAAACAGAAAGACTGAGAAAAAGCAAGCTTCCTATTTCAACCTTCTTTGTCCCCTTTGTCACTTGCTGATCTTTACCTTTTAGTTGAAGATCCATATTTTTCTTTACTTTTACCTCCAAAGTGAAAACACAACCTCTGCTTGCTGACCTTCACATTCCTTGGAAGTTATAACAGAATCACAGAATCCTAAGGGTTGGAAGGGACCTCGAAAGATCATCTAGTCCAACCCCTCCTGCGAGAGCAGGGTAACCTAAATTACATCACACAGGAAATTGTCCAAGCAGGCGTTGAGTATCTCCAACTTAGGAGACTCCACAACCCCCCTGGGCAACCTGTTCCAGTGCTCTGTCAACTATAATTTTGTGCCTAGATGACTTGTTCAGGAAGTCCATAGCAATGCTCAGAATTGAGTTTCTGATCCATTTAGTGACCAGGACCTTAGTCACAATAATACCGATGGTTCGTACTCAGACAGAAGTGATAACCCAGGACAGACATACAGGTTTAGTAATTTTACGTCTATGTGGGGCAGGAAGTGTCTCTAGCACTTCTTTTTTCTTTCTTTTTTTTTTTTTTTAAACACCTAACACAAGGAATCTGTAACAGACAATGCACCAAAAATTATTTGCCTAAAACATAAGTGGCTACTTACCCTCAAAAAGGCATCGAGTTCTTCACAATTCATTTTCCCCCCCTTGGTAATAGTCATGTTCTTAGAGTGGCTAGGCTGTTTACTGTGGAGAAAGAGAGCTCTCCTTATAGCTCCTTTCTGCTTAAGTTTATCCAACAGCAGCTCCACTTGGAAATCTGTCCAATCCAAAGCAGTTAGGTTAGGGATATTTCATTCAATTAAAAACACTACAGATTCTCATCAGAAATGGAGCTGAATGCTGATTTCAGCTACAATGAAAAGTTAGTATTTGGAACTTTTAAGATTTCCCCTTCTTTCAATATAAGAATTGTTTCTACATTAGTTCTCAATGTAGCAACCAACAGGCATTGTTGTTGTCCTAAACTGGTCTCTGCTTTTTCCTTAAACACTGGAAACATACAAGAAACATTCAAGGCCAGGTTGGGCAGAGTCTACATGGTCTAGGGTGAGGAGGCATACCTGCCCATGGCAGGGGGGTTAGAACTAGATGATCTGAAGGTCCTCTACAACCCTAACTATTCTATGATTCTATGAATAGCAGTGATACATTTATAGCTGCTATAGAACTGCATGAACAACTTAAATTTTTTCCCCAAAAAAAAAATTTAGAGCAATCTTGCATGTAACACATTACAGTATGTAACTGTATTGCTAATCTAATTACCTTGAATATTTGATATAGATAATGAAATTTAAAATATGTAAAAGCCATTTATATGAATCTTCCCACATCATACCACCTCTATACATGCCGTACAGAAAATAAGGAAACAATTTTAGAATCAGTAACAAAACCTGACTGTAGCAGGCTGTCTGCCACACTACAAAATCTCTTAGCAGTAACTTAAAAACCTGTTTAAAACAATCTTCTCCTGAGTCTGATCCAGAAAATCTGATGAAAAAAAAATAATGGTATCAATCTTAAGGTTGTGATTTCAACAGAAATATGAGAAGTCCCTTGTTGCTTGTTCATATTTTTCAAGCCTAACAATATATATGTTTGAATATTCTTTTCTAAAACTCCCCTCAACATGAGTGGATCTCAATTCTGTAATACAAAGAATTTTCCAAGACTAGTTCCACCAAGTGGTTAAACATATGTCTGAAGTCTCAGGTATGCTCAAATCCCACTGACTTCAATACAACTTCAGCAAAAGACATGCTGAAGATATATATATAGATGTGTATAGTTACCAGACTGGCAGTATGGTGCTGTAAAGGGTAGGCAACAATAATGAACAGTGACCACTGCTCATGTCTGCAAACAATATTTTAAAAGGCTTTAAAAGTTTTTAAATTAGCAGAACTTACTGAGTGAATTGGGGAGCTTTCCTTTGCCATCTGCTTTTAAGCAGAACTTTACTTTGAAGCTGTTTTGGAGAAAAAGAAAATATTAATTTCACGC
Source organism: Agapornis roseicollis (assembly GCA_002631895.1). Lineage (NCBI taxonomy): Eukaryota > Metazoa > Chordata > Aves > Psittaciformes > Psittacidae > Agapornis > Agapornis roseicollis. The sequence goes on along the minus strand of NDXB01011032.1, from coordinate 69,051 downwards.
AGTTTTTGTCTCATTTTATTCTAAAATTCTTTACTATTTTTCTCAGTTCAAAGGTATTCTCTTTTGAGACTAGTTTGTTCCCAAAAGCTATTTTCTACTAGTGGGGAAGACACTATAACCTATTACTAAGTAGACAGCAATGCAAAGCTTTGTTGTAATCTTAATACATGCAGGAATAGCATGTGAAGCAGACTGTTTATTCCTGAAATCAAATGTGGCTCATCTATTTTTTTGAAAACTAGAAGGAACTGGAATACCAAGTTAAAAAGGAAGTTAGCACTAGAAAGGAAAAATGGGTTTGGATATAGTACAGGAACAAGAACCGGTTTGCAGAGATCATTTCCCAAATGTGTTTTCCATGAGCTCATCTAAAAAGTAAGTTCATGGGTAAACACACTACAAAAGCTGAGTAATCCATTACCATCTTGGGAAGATCTTATCCTACTCAACACAGACAATTGGCAATCTGCACAGGTGGAATGTAACTTGGGAGTCAATCTAGCATCCATTGAGGAGAATATTGGACCTCCCACTGCTGTCCGAGTTCTTATTTTGTATTTATTGTCTCTTCTTTCAGAAATATCTATGTTTGATCGCCCTTTTTAATGAGCTAACTAGATTTCCTGAATCCTTTCAAAATTGAAAGCTTATGAAAATAAATACTGAAAACTTCCCTCTCCACAAAGGAAAACAAGGATATCCTGCTTACCAAGAAACCTTTATATCTGACAGTGAACAGGCTTTGTTCTCTGGGTTTAGAATGGTTGGATTAACTTCCAGGGCAGCATTTACCCTAATAACTGGTCTAGCCCTGCAAAGAAAACATCCTCTTGAACAGCATTCAACACCATGTTAGAAAATACCCTTCCCCTCAAATTGTGAAATATACACATGCACACCTAAGACAATATTTAGTGAAACTGCAAGAATAACAAATAATCATTGATAGAGAAAAGCAGGAAGCTTTTCTATGTCCTTTCATTACTATCAGAGGCAGAACACAGGCAATTGTGTTAAGAGGAAGTTCTATCCATTTCTAGCACAGACAAATTATTTTCCCCAAATGAGCAAGTATGGATGATAATATAAGGACTGCAGTTTAACAGTTAGCAGCACCATGAATGTGTCAGAATCTAGAAAATTGTCATTGGAAAGCCTTGAAGACATCCTATTTATATTATCTCTTAACTATTGAGAAAGATAAATATTAGATAGACTGTAGATTCACTCAGTGAAAACAGCAGTATAACCTTTTTTGACCTTCAGCAGTTTGGAATGTGGAGTTGCACCATTACAGACTCCCCTTGATGATGCTTTCTTTTGTAACTCAGGAGAGCCATTGAACTCTGCTTGCAAGTAATGTAAAAGCATAAAGGGATACTTACCTATACAAAACAGCTGTGTCAACACCAAAGGCTCCAACGATCAAATCTGAGAATAAGGGAGAAATATTACACATTACAATTCATTTTTTCAAATACACTGTCAGTGAGAGGTGGCTTCTATGAAGTTATTCTAAAGTGACATTTAGAGCAAAGGACCTGGGTATCCATTTTTGTCCACATCTGTAGCTCCTTTCAGCGAGTACCCAAAACTGGGTGGCATAGTGCGAGCAGCCCACTGCCCTTCAAGAATTTGAGATGGGACTGCATTCAAACCATTTGCTCTTCCATTGTAGATATAGACAAGTCCTCTCTTGCCCTCTCCACCATATGGTGCAGCAATTGCAATATCTGTAAATCAAAAAAAATAATCACCAACATCTCCAGAGAGAACATACTTGTGCTTACATCAATAATTTCTAATTTTTGGTACTACAGTTTCGATATGTGTCAGTAGGGAGAAAATAAATGTTTAACAAAGTCATATATCACAGACTTAGGGAGGAAAAGGACAAGGGCAAGGAACAGTTCTACAAACACTTCTACACTTCGGTAACTGACTTAGGGCCAAATCATATGAATTTGAAATGTTTTGGGGAATATTAAACACCCAGAATTGTTGGCACCAAATCACAGAACTAAGAGGGACTATCAGCTCATTTCATGAACACACTCACAGGGTGTTCCTCCACAGGGTGTGACATTTTAATAACTCTGGAAAATTTAAAAATCAGCCTGTAACAACGGGAAATATCAAATTCCAGTCTATCCTGATCATGGCTCGGCAATGTGTTTTATGGAGAAATTTCGGTTACTGTAAATGTGCTATCTGTTAAAGCTTAATAAATTTGGGAATACTCATTATCAATAACTAATAAAGAGTAATAAACAAAATGCTAATTGGACTATCTGTAAAGATAGCTTTACAAATGTACCAAAGATCTAGATTAAACATTTCCCCAGTTGGTTCAAAGACCAAACATGAAACACTATACAGAATAATTACATTACACGTTACTTTTTCTGTAAATTTGAAAAAAAAAAAAAAAAAACATGAAAAGAACAAGGACTCAAAAGTTTCCCATTTTGCATTTTTGACTCATCTTTACAAACTTTATGAAAACAGTACAAATTCTTATCTGGCACCATACTGTGATGGAAAGCATTTTAATTAACACTCCCAAAATAAAACAGAGCAGGAAAAAACAAGATTTAAAAAACTAGACTTAATAATAGCAAAGTAATTAAAAAAGAGAGAAATTTTGCTATGATTTTCTCACCTACAGTGTATTTCAGATTGAAGTATGATGGAATCAAAACATTTTTCATATAATCTCTTTAAGTGGCTACATTTCTGGCTATCAGCTGTAACCTTCCCAATGGCTTCTGTGAACAGTTGCAGTGATACTGCATCTTCACACTAACTGTATCATTTTAGCAACTAAAGGTCTAACTCAACCTATTCTGTAATATGATGAATGTATGATTTCATTTAAAAAGTAAATTTGAGCTGCCTGGGAATTTGAAATATTAGCATATTATAAATTTTGCAAGCAGAATGAAAAAGCGTTTTCTTACTGAACCCAAATTCCTACCACTCTAGCCAACAAATCTGGAGTATGACTTGTGTAACTAAGTTCTCCCTAGTATTCCTGGAAGTTTCTGCCCCCAAACCACATGATTTTCTGTTTCATTGCTCTTCATTGCCAAATGAACGTAACAAGAAGCACTGGCAATGGATTCGAGAGTCTACAGCTTCAGTTGTATCAGACTCAAGACTTCCATATACTGATTCCAGACACTCAGCTCTTGGTACAGTTGGCTGTAGTTGTTATGGGATATTTTCATCAGACTCTTCTATTTTGAAAAAACAAAAACAACCCAAAAATATTAAAATAATCTAGACTTTTCTCAGGAAAATCTCTTCTATCAGGTAATTTTTAACCAGCTTTCTGAAACAAAACCTTCTTTTCAGTCATCTGAAGAGGAAAATCAGATTTAAGCAATGGAAACAGGAAAACTATATTGGAGATGTCCTAACAAGTCACAGTGGAGAATCAGCTATTTCACCGAAGTTTCTACTGTACTTAAAGTAATAAACTGATCAGTGTAACAGCTAAAATAATCCATGTTGTAGTTTAAATGGTATAGTCTCTGCTCGATGCATACATGTAACTCCTGTAGCATACAAGCATCAAAAGGAATCTAGACCTTAGTGTCCGACATTCAGTCATGGTTAGAATACCTAATGTTTGCATGCAGAATCCACATTCAGTGTGCTGTCTAGATTTCATGTTTGAATGGAAATGATGTCCTACCATTGAAGCCATCCTGATCTAGATCCCCCAGAGGTGCAATAGAACTGCTGAATCTTGCAAATATTTCAAAACCATTCAGCTTTGTGATGTGAAACCCTCCAGAAGCTCGTTGAAGACAAATGAAAACTTGGCCGACCTCTTGAAGTTTCCCATCAGAACTTCGATCCATAAAAAGAGGGGCTCCAATAAACAAATCTGTGTAACTGGAACAAAAAAAAAAAAAAA
>NDXB01011032.1:50711-65088 GCA_002631895.1 Agapornis roseicollis | reverse complement strand
GTTTCCCAACAAAACTTCGAACCAAAAAAAGGGGGGCTACAAAAAAAAAATCTGTGTAACTGGAAAAAAAAAAAAAAAAAAAAGATAAGTGTCCTCAGCAATAACATGAAAATTCAACTTCCTTCTCTTCAGCATCTGTTAGAAGTACTAACTCAGCACTGAAGTCAATAATAAGATGAAAGTTGCCCATCTTTAAATTGTAACTGAAGGCAAATACTTATTAAGTAAGCACAAATATACTAGAATTTAATGCATCTAAGGCATGTGAATGCACACATGTATTTGTGTAAATAAATACAAAATAAATCTACAACTTTTTAAAAAATGTTATAGAATCATAGAATAGTTAGGGTTGTAAAGGACCTTAAGATCATCTAGTTCCAAGCCTGCAAGGGCAATGGCAGGACTCCTCGCCCTAAGCCATGTGACCCAAGGCTCTGTGCAACCTGGCCTTGAATGCTGCCAGAGATGGAACATTTACTACTTCTTTGGGCAACCTGTTCCAGTGCCTCACCATCCTCACAGCAAAGAACTTATCTGATCTTATCTAATTTTAAACCCATCCCCCCCTGTCCTATCACTACAGTCCCTAATGAAGAGTCCCTCCCCAGCATCCCTATAGGCCCCCTTCAGATATTGGAAGGCTGCTCCATGCAGCTTCTCTTCTCCCGGCTGAACAATCCCAACCTTCTCAGCCTGTCATCACACAAGAGGTGTTTAAGCCCCCTTATCATCCTTGTGGCCTCCATTGGACTTGCTCAAATAGCTCCATGTCCTTCTTATGTTGAGGGGGACACCAGAACTGCGCACAATACTACAAGTGGGTTCTCAGAAGAGCAGAGTACAGGAGCAGGATCACTTCCTTCAACCTGCTGGTCATATCTCTTTTGATGCAGCCTAGCATGTGATTGGCTTTCAGGACTGCAAGCACACACTGCTGGCTTATGTTCAGTTGAGTGCTAGCAAGAAAGTGTGTTGCACAAATACATGTTAAACCAGTAATGAAGACAGAAATCTAGGAAAAGACTTTAATAAAGTAGGAAAGACCTCCTACGTTTTTTAGGAAAGACTTTAATAAAAGAATCTTTTTCTTTCTTACTTTCCAAAACAAGTTGGGTGGCAGCTGCAAGAAGAGGGAACTTACTTGTCCCTGTTGATATCTGTGGCAGCAACTGAATATCCAAAATAAGCAGCCATCTGGAAAACAAAATTCAAACCAAACTGGTGAGTTGTATTGATATAAACACACAAACAAGTTTATCTGAAGTTGCATAGAAAAGATGTTAGTGAGATGATAATATATACCACAATTTTTGTCTTTATTTTCCTTTCTCTTTGTTACTCTGTTAGAAAGTGAACTGATTAGTTACTTTTCTCATTCCCCATTTCATGATCCAGTCCTTCCTAATTCTAAAATAGACTGCATTTCTTTCATTTAAATAAGATTCATTTTCTAAGCAGTACTACAAAATGGGAACTCACAGAATACATACTTTAAAGGTTCTTACAGACTTTTTTTTTTATATTTGGCACATAAGCTAATAACATACAAAATATTATATATTCTAGTACCCTAAATACTGCTGCAATGTGTCAACTTTCCATAAGAATAGCCTCCCAGTCACCCACTACAGTCAATAAAGCTACATACCTGCTCTCCAGTGAAGTTGTACATGGAAGACATGTTTTTCCCATTATAAATAGACACCTGCACATGAAGAAATACACATTTCAGCACACCAGTTATTTTTGAAGGTTTTTTTTTTCTGTAAAGTTTAAAATTTAAAAATTTCAAATTCCTACCATGCCTAGAGTTCTTGCTGCTCTTGGGACTCCTGATACAAAGTCTGAAAGATAAAGCAAGACACCCAGATAGCATCAGGTCACAAAGTGCGATGACTTTGATTGAACAGAGTAGTTCATTGCTAGTGCTCTATGCATTTTCCTGCACACTGCATCAGTTGTTCTACACCATTTATCTGAAAGACCTGCCCAGCCTAATAACATGATTTTTTTACTGAAGCAAAGGTCTTACCTTCTATGCCATCACTATTGAAGTCTCCAACAGTCACCGAATAACCTGATCAACAGACAAAATTAGTAAATGTTTTTAAATACCTTACTAAAGCTTTCATTTCTTTACACTCTTCATAGGTCTCTATGCTTTACATTTAAACACAATGGAATAAATACTGCCTTTAAGTAGCTTGGAATATGAACAGCTACATTAGTAGACTATAGTTCATCACCATCCATGAATTTGAGATCAGAAGATGGAAATTTTAAAATTATCATCCTGGTATCTGTCTTAGTCTATCCTTGTTTTTTTCTGAACCCGGTTAGGCATATATAGAGGTAAATGATATCTTCCCACTCCTCTAAGGGACTCTCCATTATTTTTCTTCCAAAACATGATTCTTTCAGATTTTATTTTGTTTTGGTAGATTATTTAGAAACAGCTGCTTTTCTAAAAAATAGGCATAAAAAAAATAACTTGTCACATAAAAATCATATCTCGGCCATTCCCATATCTAGCTGAAGTCATAGAGCACAAAAAACCATGGAAATATTTCCATTTCTTTTGTCATCAAGTACTTTTTGAATCAAGCCTATGGCAAGATAACTAAGCTTCCATCATGCATAAATTACTGCATTTTCAGGTATGTAGCTCTTTAGTTATCCCTCAAGTGTTATATTAATAGTAGTACGATTTAGACTTAAATATGAATACTGCAAGGGATTTTTTCAAGTACAGCTAGGTTTGCTTCAAACTACGCACCCAAGTAGCTGTCATCAAAAGCAGCACTGGCAGGTCTGGTTGCTAACTGGTCATCATACTTTGCACTGTAGACTTTGGAGTCATATTTAGCCACAATCTCTGTTACTCGATCAGAAATAAGTTGGCCTAAAGAGAAAGAAACAGCTTAAAATGACAAAATGTGTGCACATTCATTCAGTAAGCAATGGAACTCATTTACAGATCACCTGCTTCTAAAGCAACAACTTTTCCCCAATACTGACCAGAAAACAGGCAACAGCAGGAGCACTAGAAAGGATATAAATGAAAATCTGTATCTAACTTCAGCAAAAATTTATGCACAGATTTAATCAGAAGCACACTAACAGTTTTCACTGAAAACAGAAGCTGCATGTAAGCCAGGACTTAAATGGGTCTGCCCAGTTAGGTAACAGTAAGCATATGGTAGTGCAGACCTGAGTCATTGTTCCTTGTCTAAATACTATAACATGAGAGCTTAATAAAGCAGCCAAGAAGCCAATGAGATGAGCATAGCCTTCTGTTCTCACTTCACCAGCATCTAGGCAGTGACTTCATCACATACTTTTCTTTGAGTTCAAATTAAATCTTGAATCAAGAAAAGTTTTCAGAAGAGAACTTACTTCACATACATACTCATACATGTATGAAGTATAGAGAAACTAATCCTCCAGCATCTCAGAACATGGAATAGAAATTTGGCATGAAAAATCTAGTTTTTAGAAGTATACTATCATCTTCTATTCAGAGGCAAGATTTTTTTTTCTGTTTTTGGTGGTAGTAGAGAATAAGGTTGTTTTAGCAGATGAGATGTCACTTTTGGCAAAAAGCAATAAAATAAATTCAGGAGCATAATCTATATCATACCATACCTTGAATTCCAATTATTCCATTTTTATCAGAATTTAAAATTTTATCAGAATTTAAAACAAGCTTCCTGTGCTGCTGTTTCTGAGTGTAGGCTGGCATAATACAGAAAATCTCTTATAAACTTAGTACTAAAAAAAAAACCTGGCAGCAGTTTGGTAGCTATGTCCTGATGGTAGCAGCACCATCTTTTGAACAAAGAGCTATAGCAAAACATGGAATGATCCTGCAAATACTGACTGAAACCCACATTAGCAAAATATATAGGTAATGTTCTGTGTAACAGTGCAGTTAGAGGCGAACTATGCGCCATGGCACAAAAAGATCAATATGAACAAACGCAATACATTTTTTCTGTCAAAGAAAAATAATGATAATTCTCTTTGGAGGGTACATTTCTCTTTGAAAATACACACTTCATGCATGTGTCAAAAATTATGAAGCATGTAGATTTTTAAACAAGCAAAATATCCTAATGGAAACTTATCATGTTCTTTTCTGGTGGAATGCCTTTAAAACGATCATAGAGTTATTCTAAAAAGACACATTTATACAATTACTACTTCAGTTTTAATCTGCAGTTGCCTTGATTATTCAGAAATATTTTGAAAGACAAAAAATTATTTCTGTTAGCTCTCTTACTGAGGAAGACTTTGACAGTGGTTGGAGGACTGCAGATACAAATGACCAAAAATCTAAACTGACTAAAATCGAATAGTCAACTTCTCTGACTTAAATGCTATATCTCACCTTGCCAGTAAAAACTTCCAGGTCCTCCAAGCAGCACTCTGTCTCCCTTGGGGGGGCAGAGAAAAAGAAAAAGAAAAAAGAAAACACACATGAAGCATAAAGACAAGTGAACATGTCTTATGGAAAGTAATGTTTATGGGAAGTAATCCCATACATGTGTATCAGTGTAGCTTCACTGACCCCAATACATTTTACTTTTTAAAGTAATGATTTATTGAAAATGCATCTTGTAAAATACTAAGATTAAAAAAAATATGCCTTCAGTGGCTTGCTTCTCTATTTCACCCATTTGAAGTTCTAGGCAGAATTCTGCTTATATTGCAATAGACCCTTCCTCCAACATATATCAAAGACAACAGAAATACAATTAGGAGAAATGTTAGGAATGCTACAAGATAATAACAACAACATGTTTTTAGGTTAGTACACAAACCTAATTCCATCTTCTGCCCCTGCCACATTCTGTAACATCTTTAAAAAAAGTTTAATTCAGGAAAACTGTAACGTAATTTCCCTCAGTCCATATTCCTTGGTATAACAGCAAACCACAAGCCATTTTACGAAACTCCAACCAGATTAGCTATCCCAGTGGTGGTAATTTGTTAAGTACTGAAGTGGACCATAAGCTCTGCTGCATAATTAAGCCACTTATTCAGGTTTTAATCTTAAAAACTCCTATATTCACCACTAAAAAAATCTAGGTCAGAGATTTGGAGGTACCCTATACCCAGGCTTGCCCACTCAGCTGGAGTTTTGGATCAGAGCCCAAGGCTGGTTTTAACTGAGGCTGGAGTCTGCACAATAAGCCTGAGAGGTGTATGCAAAATAGACACAGTCCTACACTGCACTTTGCACACTTTCCTCTGGAGGAAAAAAAAAGAGTGTCCTTGGGTTAACAGTGAAGGGATATGTCACAATAAGACATTATAAGGTGTGAAGAACTCAAAAAATTTCCACATCACAAACAGGACTTGCATGGTCCTAACATGTCCAGACTATGCTAAACAATTTAACTATACAATATAAAAAACTACAGTTAGCTCTCAGGTTTGTGCACAGTTTTAACGTGCTTGTATTTAAAAAGCAATTGTGAATTTAAAAGAAAAAAAAAATCTATAGTAGGCAAGGAGAACATAAATGTACAAAAAACTAAGACAGCAAAAAAGCCACAAAAACTTCTATCTTCTCCCTGATGAGAAAAACAAAACAAAATTCACAACAACACTGTTTAGTAGTTCCCTTTTAGCAGTAAGTTATTCTTCCTCAGGAAATACACTAGCTATGCACCAGTCTCTTAAAAATAAGTGTCTCAAAAGCCTGACTATTACAGATTATTTCATTTGAGGACTAGCTGCAACAAAGGTTTATAGTGGATTATTTGTTCAGGATATGATTCCTACAAGAAGTGGAAGTGAGCTGCTGTGAAGATGTAAGGAGAAGCCAGTTCATAATATCTGAGTGGGTTGAAATTCTTTTATTTATTTAAAAGAATGAGTTTGGTCATGGTTCTTTCCCCCCAGGAACGGTAGTTCACATTTAGTTTTGTCACAGCTTTGCTTGTATGTGGTTGTTAAATTGTAACTGTCTGCTGACTTGTAGGAATTGATGAAAAAAAATCACATACCTTTGTAAAGTCAATACTAAATCCACCTTGACAAAATCCCTGTCCATCAGCATCAATAGTGGCTACAAACAGGATGGATAGAAAAAAGAGAGAGAAAAATGAACAGAATAAATATTTTTAGTACTAGATCAGACAATTCTGTGGATACGTTCCAGTGCATCTTCCTAAGTAGCCTTGCACTCCTGGACTTGCACCACGGAATTTTTTTTTTCTCCTAAATCCATATTTTTGTTTTATCAGCAATTCACAACCAAATGCTGTACCAATTTTAGGGCTGGCCTGGTGTATATATAACATTAACATACGTCCTCATTTAACACAGTCAAAGTAAACTGCAACTCCATATTCCTATGTATTTAATTTTCAAAAGTTTTGGGGAAAAACATTTCCTATTTGTATTCAGGGAAAAAAAAAGGTATCTGGAAAATAGGGATTAAGTTTTTCTTTTGGTATGTAATGAAAGTCTGAAAGGTACATAACAGTATGTTGCTTCAAGTATTGGTTTAAAATAAAAACAAACAACAACAACAACAAAAGAATACCTGGTTGAACATCTACACGCTAAGACTGATCCCAGCAAGAACTGTTATAGCGGAGTTAATCTTATGAATATACAACTCCAGAGCAGAAATTTTGAGGCCCCGTTATCTGGAAGTGTAACTACTTAACTAGCATGATTCAGTTTAATATATGCTTGTTTAACTTCTTTTTATGTTGGACCACACTGGCTTTCATTTCTGCTGATCACCAATGATCTTCAGCAAATAAGAAAAAAAGAAAAATCTATCTTTTAGACTTCCATATTTTAAAAGGTTTGTAAGTGTCTGAATAAGCTATCAACTCAACGACATGAAAGGGAAAATAAAAAGTCAAATGTTCAACAATGAATTTAAGTAAAACAATGAATTGCTATGTATGTATGCATATATGGGAATCAGAACCTACTTGTGCAAAACCTTAGCTTCTAAAATGAGCTTTCTCTTTAAGTTACTTGAATAACAACAATTAAGCTTCAGAAAATTCTAAAGCTGGTCTTTGAGTAAGCACTTGCTACATAATATTGCTCAAGTGATTACTACAGAATTGGTCCTTTAAAAACTGAAATTCTCAGTCCCAATGATGCTTGGATCTAAGATTTCTCTGTCCTACAGTAGAGAAGCAAGGTCTGCATCCTGATCAACAACAGGAGGAAAATCCAGATGTCTGGATCCATCTTAGATTTTCTTCTAATTTCTACGAGGCTGCACATGGAAGGAGGAAATACCTGTAAAACATCCCACTTCAAATGTACTCAAGATATAACACAAGCGAAATTTCAAACACAAAAGCAACAGAAGTTGTCTACACTTACTTGACCTGCAGGGTGCATATTCCACAGATTTAGATCCAGCAAGCAGGTAACAAGTTCCTACAGGCTCTCTCTCTTGTTTTGTTTCAGTTCTCCAGTGGTACAGTGGAGCACAGGCCTAAGGAAGAACACAGGGCAGTGAAGAAAAACTGCTCTTCAAAATGTTAGGGGTACAGACTAATATCCAACTTATACTATCAGTGCTGAGGCAGAAGTATCACCAGTTTGTATCTTTAAAAATAGATGATCTATCACAAGAATTTCAGAAACAATATATTCTTAAAGGAACAGCCAGAAAGAGTTCATGAAGAATTTATAACACATTCTAACATCAGCAAATTAATTTTACTGCTTTCCTCGAAACCAGACAGAATTGTGACAATCTTTGTTTATAAAAAGTTCAGAAAAGGCTAGCCAATAAATTCTGAAAAAGACAAGCCATGTTGATTAGTGGGATTTTAGTTACATTCTGAGTTATCTGGATCTTCTCATATTTTTTTTCCACTACACTACTCAAGTACTGGGGCATTTCAGGGGCATCCACCTACCAGAATTTTATCAGTTTTGGATCTTACAGAAGCTCCAAACCACTGATGAGACTTAAATTCTAGTGGATCATCAGGAGCAAAATCTCTGTTGCCTACAAAGGAAAAAAAAAACAAAACAAAACAAAACCCAGAAGAATGATTTCACAGGAGACTGCACAATAAGAACAACCTCAAAAAACCAAAAACCCTAAATCATTGGTTTTGATGCATACAGAGAAAAGTGGAAAACAGTAACATTGGAGAAACACCCTTCCACAGAAATAGGCTTTAAAAATATCTATTACATATTTTTACATCTTGGGCCAAATGCAGCTATTTTCACATATGAAGCAGTAGCACATTACTGATTTGTTGTGAGAATGCCAAGTTTATGGCATCTTTGACAATGACACAGTAAATACCTCATACTGGAGATATTTGAGTTTCAAGTCAGATTACAGCACGGCTCAAGAATCAATGACAAAGCTAAGTTAGGACTAAGGATCCTGGAAGAAATATTGCCCTGATTAAATTATGTAAGTTTACCTTGGGCTAGAATCAAACCAGAAATTCTTCTATTATTCTACCAAGTGTTAACTTCTATTCTGAATGTCACTGCAGAGTACAAAGAATAGCAACCAGCATTCTTAAAACTACCAGTAAAGTGAAAGAGTATTCAGTAACAAAAAAGTTAGAGAGTTCTTCATACAGTAGAATAAGTTAAATAAGGGATAATTTGCCCTGATGTTTTTATGTGAACTGTTCAGTGATCAAGATTAGTAGAAACAACTTAATGAGTGGCATTCCTGCAAGTGTGAATGTTAAAAGTCTTCAAATTATTTAATGTCTCGTATGTACTTCCACTGGACCAACACTGGAAATTTTGCCAGCTGAGAGAATCAGAAAATGGATGGAACACTCTGGAAAACATCTGGTTTAAAAGAAGTCATCTAAATGCCTGCTTTATGGTGCCTAAAGATAAAGGAGTCAATGAAGCCAACAGTTCCACAGACTGCTAACACCGCTATACAAGTACGTGGGATACTTCACTGGTAAAATAATGTTTTACATACAATAAAAAACATTTTATGATTCTATTATTTTTAAAAGGCATTTTAACAAGTATAACTAGGCAATACGAACTATGTTCTGACTATATTAATTTAAGAAAATGTCTAGAATTTTTACACAGTACTATGTGTTGGACTAAAGTGCAGCTACTACAGGGCCTTGTACTTGATAGATCATTAATTCCAGGATTATGTCATTTAACCACAGGGTATTATATCTGAAAAGACAGCTAATGCCATGGTTTTTCTTTTGCTCTTTGTCACTGTAGTAGACATCACATGATGATTTATATAATTCTTTCACCAGGGAAAAAAGGCTGACATGCCAAGTCAACAGTGCTTTGTCTCACCAAGTACTTTCTAGGTGGGGTAATGGGGTTGTCAAGGCAGGAATTGTTTTGAAAAGCCATTACATAGGTGTGTTGTTGCTGTTGGACAAAAAAAAAAAAAACTATTATTACTTTACTGTGTTACAAAGAACTTGAATTTATAAATTGAAACTAATGTGGAGAGATGCTGGGGATAAATTGCAGAAAAGGGAAAAAATAGTCTAAGCCATCTTCTAAGTATAATAAAAAGATCAAAAAGTTCTTTGAATGTTGGATTTTTTTGTCTGTTGGCTTCGGACAGTTGGGTTTTGGTTTGTTTTTTTTTTCCAATGTGAATGTTACAAAAGAAACAATGGTGTTGTTACGAAATAAGTTGTATTTCCTGCCTTTTTGCATCATAATAAAAAACCTGAATATTTGCCCCTGATCTTGAGTGCCTTATTATCACTTAACTGAGATAAACATGAGTCATGAGGCTGATGAAGCCTGGTTCAGTGTCATCATTCTGTGAATACTTAAGAGGCTGTAAAATTTAAACAGTCACAGAATTTCCATTAAAATAAACCTCTCTGTAACTTTGCCAATTCAAAAGATGTAATATTGACCCTTCTAGGTTAATGAAAACTTCATGCAGCTAGCCAAAAGAAAACAAAATATAAGAGCCCTGTTTTCGTAATATGAGAAATTTACATGGTACGAAAGTATCTCCTATCCAAAATCTCAGCTTTAGTTAACGGGGCAAGAGGACGTGAATACAAGCTTATCTTCACTTGAAACTCCCAATGCTGTTTAGCAATCTTGATTTAGCCACAGTGTTTTGTGTTAATGACTCAGGGGGACAGAAATAGAGAACTTCACACTATTTCCCTTCCCTCTTGGAGGTATGAATCCTGTTTTTTTCCCTAGGAGGTGCTGGAACAAAAGCATCTTTTCCTTTTGCCTAATATATGTTAAGACAGTTTTTTTCCAACTAGTCATACAGTTGAGATCCAGCCACACATACACACAGAGCCAAGAGTATCCATGCAGGAGGATACCTAATCACAAAAGCATGAGCATTTCTCCACTGTCAGCTATAACAACATGTGGAGGAGGTTTCATACATTCCACTGCCCTCTTTTTTATTCAGAGCCATAGCCAGAGTCCAAAGCAGACTTTAGTTATACCAGCACACATGATAAAGAAAATAACCAAACTACAGTGAGACTGAGGTAATGATAGATTTAGCAAGGTAAATATCAAACCATCTTACTACAAATGAATGAATGGTCTTTACAAGATTTATTGCCTTATTATTGACTAAATCAATAGCCTTTGAGATTGAAATCCCCATATAGATTGCACCCTAATACCAATAAAACAATTATCTCAAAATAAAGCAGCATATATTCACAAAATACTGACCTATGCCACACTTCCTTATCCATCTCCTTATTCCATAAGTGGAAAGGATAGAGTAACTGTCTCATTTGCATAAATGATGAAAAACTTCAAGAGACAAATATAAGCCTGTGACACCCACTCCAGTCATAACTTCCCAACATTGGCAAATCTTATGCTGCACAATGCTACAGCACAAAGCTGTGCAAGGCTGTTAAAACACCCAGTTCAAACTAAATAGGTCACAGATAGATACAGCCATACCAAACTGGTGGTTTAGGCTTCCAGACAAAGCCTCCTATTGTCTAGAATCACCCACTTCAGGATGGGTGGGGAGACAAACCCCCCATAAGGGGAAATATAAGGAGGAACCAGGAGAGTTTTTTATAAATATTTTCCTTTTCAAAGCTTCTTTCTCTTTTTTTTTAGCACAGATCAAAATAACCAGTCTTAGAATTTCATCTAAAAATATTTAAGAACAAACCAGTTCTCTTAAATTACTCTGGTGCATCAAAACACATGGGGTGGGGAGAGGAAGGACAGTACAACTATCAAAGTGATAAAACCTTCAGCAAAAAAGGGCTACACCGAATTCTTTTCCAATGCAATAAAAACACACCACAGAGTTGAAAACATTTGAGATGCTGTTAATGTGTAGTATTCAACAGCTTCTGTAGGTTTCCCGAGTCCTAAATTTTGATACCTGAAACAGAGAATGAAAGCAGTAGGGAAAGCTGTTTCCAAAAGCAGTACTGATAATTGAGCAATGCATCAACTGATTTTACAACGTGTCTCAGAAGAGCAAAACAATATATTGCCTGACCAAGCGGATCTTCCTGTGCTAAACCCAAAATCTGTAACTCATTAGCATAGAAATTCAAACTTGTTTTATGAGCGTCTTTTCCTTTGTAACAGTTCATACAGCTGTCTGCATTTCATCAGAGTATTCTAAGTGAAGGAGCTCTTCAAACACTCTCAGTACCACACTTTTGGATGCTGACAAAGAGCTATGCTTTCAAGCATTCTATGCTGGAACAGGTATGATTCTAGATCAAAGTTTTCTTTGGAAAACTGGCAGGTTTTTGCAACAGAAACTTCATCACCACAAAACTGGGTTTGTTACATTTTTATGAAAAGCCATGGGAGCATGAAGATCTGCTATGTCTACCAACACAATTCCCGCTTTTCTTGACAAGGAAGAGCTAGGACCCCAAAGATGAAAAGTAAAATAGTATGAATAATGATGAAGATTGTTTCCTTTTGGAAAACAAGCACATAGAAAATTCAGTTAGTTTATATTAATATGCTACATATTGCTCACATACGTACTTTCTGATTAACTCCAACTGATTACATAGGTCTCTCAAGAATTTTGGGTTTTTTTGTCAGAATGAAAATTCACAGTAATCCTGCTCTCTAAAATTCCATGGCCAAATAATGAAGGTATATCTATATGTCAGACAATTAGCTGGTATTCCATGTATGCCAAACTATAAAATACATAAAACCATAAAGACGACTTGCTGATTTTCCTAAAAAGCACATTTGACAACCGCTCTGCTCACTGGTTTTGTTGTCTAGCTCAGTGAGCTTTTGATCCTTCTCTTGTACATAAAGACACATTTACTTGTATATACAAAAAATGCACAACTATGCGAAATAAATATAACTCACAAGACAACCTTTAGCTATTCAATAATCTATTTCCTGAGCAAGATTGTGGAAATACTTTCAATAATATTTGGTATTATCTATGCAAGCTTTCTTGTGCTAGTCTGTGAAGGCTGTGGAAGGAGAAGAGGGAGAGAGAATAGATGTGTCTTTAAAACAAATGGGTCTGGAGCTTTGTCTCAAAACTGATCAGAAACAGAAAATGTTCTGCTATATTAAGAGCATTCCGTTTACAGTTTTTCCCACAAGAAATATCTTTTTCCTGGAAAAAGCTGCTAGGCAGCTGGCTAGGCAGTTGGCAGATGAAGCCAACTGTTAGGCTTTCAAAAGGAGGAACCATGTCTCCAGTCACTTGCATAGAAAGCAGTACTAGGGCTCGGCAAGCTGTAAGAGCAGTTTTTTCCACCATTTGCTTTCCCAGATTGTTTCTTCTTTATAAGATTCAGAACATTCCCCTATAGCTATGGATTAAAACAAACAAACGAACAAAAAGTAAATTTGCAGTCACAAAATTATCTGGTATGAAGAACAGAGATGAGTGAATACAAATACTTACCCACCTTAACCTATAACTCATGGATTTTAGTAATTTCAATATGAAATGTAAAACATCTTGCAAAGGAAAGGATTACTGATCTTGTTTATGCTTATGACAATCTTGAAGAATATACTATCTTGTGAATAAAAAATTTTTCCCCATGCTGGTCCTGAAAAAAAATAGAGCCTCCTGCACATTCTGAAACTCTGACGGTTAACTTAGAGGGAAAAAAAATCCAAAGTATTTTACATAACAGTTCCATTGGAATTGTGGTGATGCTGTGGCAATTGTACTAAGAAGTCAAATACCAGAACTTTTAGTTTTGTTACAGTGTCACATTCCACTACTGAATTAACAACATAAACAGGGAAAAAAAAAAAAAGTTCAGTGCTTATACAACATTTTTAATTCAGCTCAGTTGCAGGATAACCCATTACAGGAACAGATAAAAGGACTGCTTCATATTTCAGTTTTGCAACAGGATCAACAAAAGCACTCATGTGAGCAAGCCTGCTCTGCAATTGATGCCTTTTTAAGTTCGTGTGCTTCTAAGTGCAAAAGCTAGCCTGAAATACATGCCTACTGATACTTGAAAGCCTTTAAAAGAAATATTTTTATTCTAACTTTCTGGCCATAGCCATACAAGTACATCCAGTACAGTTATATGCACCCCTGAATTTGAGGGCATTTTCTATCACACATGTTTGTTTGGCAATTTTCACATAGCCATAACTGTGTTAAATCAAATCCAACTGATGTCAATGCTAAAATGCTCAGAAGCCCCACAGCAAAGCATCTTTATGTTTGCGAAGTGCTAATGTGCAATATAAGCATTTTGCCTTCCAAAGCCACCATGTATACCAGAATGTCAATAGCAATAAGTATATGTTGTTAGAAAATATGTTGTGTAGGAACAGTAAAAGAACACTTTCAGCCAGCAGTTTAAAAATTGTAATACATGGTCTTGCAAGGGTTGTTGCTTTTTTTTTGTGTGTGTTACAGGCTGGTGAGAAAGGCAATACATATTTTCAGCATGAAAGCTGCAAGTTTCATGAATGGGCTTCTATTGCCCAGCTTCTTTCCTGAAAGAGACAAGTTGTTACACACAGGAAAGAATAAACAAAAAAGTAAATTTGGCACTACAAGAACTATCAGCTTAATATTGCTTTCCTCCAGAGAAGCTAAGGTGAGAGTAAATGCAACTAACAAGCAATGCTGGTATAAGGTAAGGGCTTGAACAACTCCTCCAAAGATTAATACAAAGCAGCCCTTAGCTACGTAATAGCTGTTGCATTTGTCTCACATATATGACCATGCATCTGTGCTAATACGATACTGAAGCTAAAAGCAAGTGTTTGAAAATAAGACCCAATTCTGTGCAGCCACTATTGTGCAGCTGAGCTTAGCATGGCCTTTGTGCAGATGGGGAAGAGAAAAGGACTCATAAAGCGGGAGGAAAGCTTCACTAAAAAAAAAAAAATTAAAAAAAAAAAAAAA
>NDXB01011032.1:13891-28608 GCA_002631895.1 Agapornis roseicollis | reverse complement strand
ACCCCCCCCCCCCCCCCCCCAAAAAAAAAAAAACCAACAACAAAAAAAAGAGGGTGTAGAGGGTATGGGGGCAAGTAAAGGAAAAGGCAATTCCAGGCCAGCCACCTTATTACAAGAACTTACACCTTTCTTCTTATGCTAAGAACTGGACTGGAGAACATACCACTAATGCTTTGCCAGCTTTAAAATCTGCTTTCCTCCTCTCCATATCTTGCTCAGCCTTATCAATTTTTTCTTGTCTTTTTCTTCTCTTCCATGCAATAAAACACTCTAGAGTAATTTTGGTAACATTTGGTCCTAAGGCAGCACGCTGTCAAGTAAAGAGACTAATTAATGCTAGAAATTATTTCCAAAGGCTATAACCATTATAGATTTAATTATTCTTCTCTGGAAACTTATTAAAAGCATTTCTTTTTAATTCCATCTTTATCCTCACCACTGTTAAACACATATCATCCGCTCAGTTTGACTCAACACACAGATTTCTTTTTAGTGAGATGAACAGACATGAAAACTAACATGAAAAGTGCAGGAGGAAATAAGCCAAAGATAATTGCTCAGGTTCTCCTCAGAGCAATATTGCCAGGCAATATTGACAGAAATAAGAAGAGCAGCAGTAAAAACTTCAGAAGACCCCTTGTCTTGGTGTTGCTTCCTTGTTACAGAGTTATACAAAAACGACAGTGGCAATGAGCTAGGGGTGACAAAGGCCCATAGAAGCAGTTGTAACAGATAAAGGATTAGCAACACCTGCACTAAGTATGCAGCCATAGTATAATCCATTTACTGGGTAGTAGTGTCTAAACAAAAACATGAGTCAGACACTACACATCCTTCACCCTAGCTCATGCAGCTATACAAACATTTTATACTTTGAAATTATTAATTAGGAAGTTATTTACAACTGTATCTTCAAAGTAATGAAAATAAATATTACCAAAAGGTACCTGAATGACAACTTTACCTCTTTTTCTATTAGATCTTCTAAAGAAATTTCATCTTGCTTTTCTTCCTTCTTTTTATCTTTTTTTAATACAAAACCTGGAGGAAGAGCATGGCGATACATGCAGTTGTCTCCTCCACCCGGACATACCCAAAACCATCCATATTTGTTGTTTTCAATAGCATCAAGGAAATACTTGCAGACCTGTTTAAAACAAGAGTTGTTAGCACCACATTCTTTTTTCATCCCTAGCAATTTACACTAAATGTACAGCAACTACATGTCAGAAGTACAGTAACTCAAAGCTAGTTGTGCTCAAAATAGAAGAAACATATGAAATACATTGCTACTAAAAAGGTACACAAAAGAAATGCAACTACTTATCTAAAACTCATGTAGCTAAAGAGCTTTTCCCCTTTATTATAATCCCAATTTAGAAAGCCTGGATGACGCAGAAGAGTGGCAAATGTGTACTACTTCAAAGCCAGCAGCAAATGTAGAAGCATGCTCACAGTCTCTCTCTTCCTGCTCACCGACACCACTGTAGTTTTAATAAAAATACTCTGCATCAGATGTTAAATCTCCCAGCTCATGATCCTGAGCTTAAGATGTCACTCTGGAACTTCTAAAAAGCAATTCATAGGTCATACTTAGCCATACCAAAAATTAACTTTTGCAAACTTAAGCAGTAGTGAAGAGATTATCTGTTTGGTATTGAAAACAAGGTGCAATAATTCTGAAGAATAAAAAAGGGTTAAGATAATATACCATTTAGAAAACAAACTGAAGAATACTCTTGAAGTCAGGGGTCAGGACCTACAAATGCCTCAATTAGTAAATTTCAGCTTACAGGAGAAAAATTTAAATTTAAACTTACATGCTTAAATGTGACTCAGTCCATAAATAAGCCAATATATATATAGCAGTTGCAGGAATGAGATAACAGACCTAACTAATCACATTACTTGAATCTTCTAAGCAAGTGTGATGCATTAGATATACCCTAAATTCCTTCAGCATTAGATATATTCCAAATTCCTTCAGTGTTTCCATTTCATCTTCATACTGCATACAGCACTTCATCTGCATGCCATTTATATTTAACATGAGAAAACACCTTATGATGACTGAAAAAGCTTTGGGTTTGGGTTTTTTTTTTAATAAATACATTATTATAAGTACTGTAGACAGCATATTGCTATGATAACAAACACAATCTTAAAGATAATGGTCTTGTTCAACATCTTTGTCACTGACATGGACAGTGGGATCGAGTGCGCTCTCAGCAAGTTTGCCAATGACACCAAGCTGTGTGGTTTGGTTGATACGCTGGAGGGAAGGAATGCCATCCAGAGGGACCTTGACATGTTTGTGAGGTGGGCTGATGCCAACCTCATGAAGTTTAACCATGAGAAGTGCAAGGTCCCACAGCTGGGTGGGAGCAATCCCAGGCACAGCTACAGGTTGGGTAGAGAAGAGATTCAGAGCAGCCCTGCCAAGAAGGACTTGGTGGTGTTGGTCAATGAGAAAATGAACATGAGCCAGCTTCAGTGTGCGCTCACAGACCAGAAAGCCAACCGCATCTTGGGCTGCATCAAAAGAAGCGTAACCAGCAGGTCGAAGGAGGTGATCCTGCCCCTCTGCTCTGCTCTCATAAGACCTCACTTGGAGAACTGTGTGCAGTTCTGGTGTCCTCAACATAAAAAGGACATGGAACTGGTGGAACAAGTCCAGAGGAGGGCCACAAAGATGATAAGGGGACTGGAGCATCTCCCATACAAAGACAGGCTGATAAAGTTTAGCCTGGGGAAGAGAAGGCTGCGTGGAGACCTCACAGCAGCCTTCCAGTATCTGAAGGGGGGATATAGCGATGCTGGGGAGGGACTCTTCATTAGGGACTGTAGTAACAGAACAAGGGGCAATGGGTTCAAACTCAAACAGAGGAGGTTTAGATTGGATATAAGGAAGAAGCTCTTTACTGTAAGGGTGGTGAGGCACTGGAATGGGTTACCCAGGGAAGTTGTGAATACTCCATCCCTGGCAGTGTTCAAGGCCAGGTTGGACAAAGCCTTGCATGCCATGGTTTAGTGTGAGGTGTCCCTGCCTATGGCAAGCAGGTTGGAACTAGATGATCTTGAGGTTCTTTCCAACCCTAACTATTCTATGATTCTACAATAATGATAAATGCATCTAATACCAGTCTGCAGTTAATTCTCTCTACTACAGCTCAGTTAGAGGGGAAAAAAAAAAAAAAAGGAAAATAGAAAAAAGACACATACTATTTGAGTTTTGGGTTTTTTCTTTTCCGCCTCACCATGCTTCTTGTTCACCACTTCTTCCAGCTTCTTCTCATCCCAGTTATCCATTGTATCTAGAAAAAGACAACGAAAAATTCCAATAGACACAAAAATTTCAAATACTAAACAGTGCTGTCATTTTGCTCCCTAATAACAGTTTTAATATGCAATTTTTACATTTTAGTTAGTTTATAAAATGGAGAAGAAATTCTGGCTTTTATAATGAAGTTTTCAAACTCCCCTATGCTGCTCACAAGACTGTTTCCTCAAAAGCCTCAGAAATTCAGATTTTGACAGGCATGAATTGTGTTTCACTGAAAGACTAAAAAACTGCATCATCCCATCTGTACATTAGCAAGCACAGACAAGGGAGAAGAAAAAAGGCTATGACTGAGTAAAAGAAAAGGCTGAAGGCTATTGACCAAAAATACAGGTAACAGAACTTGAAGATTGAAAGAGACAATATTAAATTTCATATGTTAAAAAGTTATCAAAAGAAGCAAGATCACCGATGGCAACAGTAATAGTGAATCTGTGGGAGCCTATCATATTCATTCAGGATGACACAGGCTAAAATTCAAATGAAGACTAAGATATCATTAATTGAGGAAAACCAAAAGAAATTATTTTGACTATAAAATCTCTAACCCCTGCTAAGTAAAAGAAAAATCCAGAGCACACAGCAAACAAATGATCTGGGGAAATGAGACAAGTCAGACAAAAAAAAACTTCAAAGGGTATCCCAAATTCTGCAAATGTGCACATTTAGGCAAACACTAGTAATAATTCTGGAAAGCAAGTCCGGTTAGTCTTTACACTTCCTCCTTCTGCACTTCCAGTCTATAGAACTCGGAAGAAACTAGCAACTAACAGAAAGACCAAACACTATGCAACTTGCTACCTGTATGATGTAAAGTGCTATACAGCAGAATTGAAAAGACACTATCCAGTGTCACTAGGTCAAAACCTTTTCTGAATAAGTTAAGCATGTTCACAAGTACTCTTTACATGAGCTTCACTGTTGTTCATCATTTTGAACATAGTGGTATCGGTTGCTTTGGTCACTGAGCAGGCTCTTCAGGATCACAACCACAACACAAGACTCTTAAAAGTCCAGTTACAGAATCAGAATAGTTTACTAGTAATTTTGTATAAGTTGTATACCTTTTTCAAGATCCTCATCTCTTGCATCAATGTAGACACTTCGTTTTTCACCCTTCCGTTCCAGAGACAAATCATGAGAAAACTTGCACTTGTCTCCTTTAGTGCACTGTCCTTGTTTGAAGAAAGCACAAACTACAGATTTGGGGTCAGCACCTGAGGAAAGAATGGTTTTATATATATATTATAATTTTATTTTTAAGCAAAAGCTGTATATTAAAAGTTCTGAGAACACAATCTTTAGGATCTGTTTTTAAAAACTGAAGGTTTTTTTTTAATATGAAGTTCATGACAAGTAAGTACTTTAGGCCCTGAAAATGTCTTATTTAGTTTGTATAGCATGATACTTGCATTAAGTATCAAAGCGCGCACTGCACTATTTAAAGAAATATGGACAACAGTTTGCCTGAGCAAATTATTTATTCACATAATGCAATACATACAAGATCCCACTCTGGGCAACTTCCTTCCTGTACAATAAGGTAACTCACTGCTAACACACAGTAAAGCATCTCCTGATTTCAGCCTTTCCTTAACGGATCAACACCACAGTAGAACAAATTCTAATAACCTAAGCTGCACTCATTCATCTTCTTTAAAAATAGAAAAGAATAGCTGCTCATACAGTATGAACTGTTCAATCAACCTAATCACAGTTTAAGTAACTATCATCCCACTGAAGGGATTATTTGACCATTAGGAAGCGAGAGAAGAAATTAGAGCAGGTAGAAATGTATTTATGAGACACGATTAAATCAGAAATACTTTATTTTAATATTCACTGAATACTTATGTAAGACTTTAAGCTTGAGTTTTTCACTTGCTGTTTTTACACTGGGTTCAAGTCACTAGTGGTTAGAATATGTACTGCAATACCTAGTTGAATTCTCAACTAAAGTAATCTAGCTTTTAAACAATGAGTGGATCCATAAGAAAGCTTGTTGGCAATCCCAATAGAAAGTAAAAGCTTTAATTAAAACAGTACTAGTCTTCTGAAATAACTGTAAACCCAGAGCTACTTTGTTTGGAGAAGACTGACCACTGCAGCTCATAAAATGAAAACTGGCCTTTGCTGCTGCTATGTGTCACAATGAGCAAATATGAGGTCTGCTTTAAAGACATACATGGAAGTCACACCTATCTAATCAAAAATTGTTGTGCATAATTAGTTCCAGAAGACTAATAAAGCAAAGAGTTAATAACATTTAGTTAATTCCTAAAAAGTATGACTTTTTTCCTCCCACATGGCAGTCAACTATAGAGTTTCTCAGTTATCAAACACTTACATTTCATCACAAAACAAGTTTGTTCAATAACCAAGTTCAAGATGACAGTTCTGAAATCAAGTCCTACTATTAATTATGAGATAGGACAGAACTGAAAAACTTACTGTTCTGATTTGAACATGATTTTTATATGAAGACAATTATATTAAATTCCTTGTAATATCTAGACATTCACGTTTCCCTGTAGAGACAGCCTGCTTTAAACAAATGCCATTACACACAAACCCCCATGGCACTCATCCAGAAGCATCTAACTAATAAACCTGAGTACAACAAAGTAACTACGGCTGTCCTGTCAATATCAATGTAGCTTTTGATACTTAATGATCTTAGGAAAAACAGAAGAACAAAAACCAGAGAAAA
This sequence comes from Agapornis roseicollis, assembly GCA_002631895.1. NCBI lineage: Eukaryota > Metazoa > Chordata > Aves > Psittaciformes > Psittacidae > Agapornis > Agapornis roseicollis. The sequence goes on along the minus strand of NDXB01011032.1, from coordinate 22,558 downwards.
CCCTATAACAACACAAAAAGAACCCCACAAAAAACCAAACAAGTACTTGGTACACGAGACAGAGAAAGAAACAGCCATATCTACTTGCTGTGGTTTAAACCCAGTCAGCTGTAAATCACACAGTCTCTCTCTCTCACACACCCACCCCCCTTCTTGCCCTCCCCATGCTCCTGGAGGGATGGGGAGGAGAATCAAAAGAACACAACTCCCAGGGGTTGAGATAAGAACAGCTTAGTAACTAAGGTATAACACAAATCACTACTACTACCACCAATAATAATAATGCTAAAGGAAATAACAAAGGAAGAGAATACAACACCTCACCATCTGCAGACTGATAACCCCCTTCCACCCCCCTGACTGAGCACTGACCAATACCTATTCCAACCCCGCAGCCAACTAAAAACATAGGTGTTATCAGCTCTGTTCCTAGGCTGAAAGTCAAAACACCAATGTTTTTAGTTGACTGAGGGGTTGGACTAGGTATCGGTCAGTGCTTGGTCGGGGAGAGAAGGGGGGGGAGTTATCGGTCACCAGGAGGTGAGATGTTGTATTCTCTTCCCTTGTTATTTCCTTTAGCATTATTATTATTAGTGGTAGTAGTAGTGATTTGTGTTACCCTTAGTTACTAAGCTGTTCTTACCTCAACCCCTGAGAGTTGTGTTCCTTCGATTCTCCTCCCCATCCCTCTGGAGCAGGGGGAGGCCAAGAAGGGGAGTGGGGTGAGAGAGAGAGACTGTGTGATTTATGGCTTTACTGGGTTTAAATCACGACACTGCTTTATTGAAAAAAATGAAATGACATTTTTAAAGGATTCTTTTACCTGAAGTAGATATATGAGTAAGAAAACATAGTTGAAGAGAATTTAGTTACTGTCGTGGTTTAAACCCAGCCACACAGCTCGTTCACTCACTCAACCCCCCTTTCTTGCCCTCCCCTGCTTCCAGAGGGATGGGGAGGAGAATTGAAGGAATGCAATTCCCACAGGTTGAGATAAGAACAGTTTGGTAACTAAGGTATAACACAAATCACTACTGCTACCACCAATAATAATAACGATAAAGGAAATAACAAGGGAAAAGAATACAGCATCTCACCACCCACCACGACACCCCACCAACCACCAACTAAATGCTGACCGACCACCTCCTCCAACCACCCCAAGAGCCCCAGCCCTTCCGGATAACTCCCAGTTACATCCTGGGCATGACGTGCTATGGTATGGAATGGTATGGTATGGAATACCTCTCTGGCTAGCTTGGGTCAGGTGTCCTGTCCCTGCTTCCTCCCGGCCTCCCCTCCTCCCTGGCAGAGCATGAGGCTCACAAAGTCCTTGGTCAGAACAAAACATTCAAGCAGTAACTAAAAACATCCCTGTTATCAGTTTTGTTCTCAAGTTGCATCAAAACACAGCTGCACCAGCTACTAAGAAGGCGAAAAATTGACTACTATTGCTGAACCCAGGACAGTTACCCATACCTTTGCTAATTTTCTGTGCAGCAACCACAGGCTTGAAGAGTTCATTTAATTCTTGTAATTCTTTTTTCTTATCTTCTTTTTTTAGTTTCTTCTCACTTTCTGATTGAGCAGCCTATAATGAACCCAAATTTGAAGTTATTAATGTGAAACTAGAACACCATTACTCAGTTCACCTGAACTGTACGCTAAAATAACAAATCATTCTGAACTGGTTTATAAGGAAGGAGGGAAAAACCTGTGATTTCTAAGTTTCTCAGAATTCATACCCTTGCACAAACGGCCAATGCCATCTAGTGGTACTGACCTTTCAAACAGAAAGTATTATAAATGTAATTTGTCAGACATGTGAAATGCTGGCAGGTGCCATTAGATCACGCAATTTACCTTTATTGCGCCTTTACAGACAAGGAAATCAAGTGAAAGATACTGAGAGTAGGAGAGGAAACTGAGCTGCTCTTTTGCGATACATTAACAATGCAACTATTCAACGTGGTTACTTCCAGATCTGTGCAAAAAGCCTATCCGTAGTGCCTTTACATGCTGCTTTGCTCTTTCTCTTCATGTATACCAGTATAATTCCAGGAAACTTCTGCAGAAGCTGGAAACTGCTCTTTTTGTCTGCACTATTTGTCTGAACGAGTATAAACTCAACATATTGATGCTTCATTGCAAACCAGTGGTTTTAAGACAAGAACATTTATTTTGCAGGTACTAGGAGCCAAGGACTGAAAAGCAAGTTCACCTAGGAAAAGAAAAATTTGTGTAAAAGAAAAAAAACCTGACTCTGCCTTACCCTTTCTGGATAAGCCAGAAAAGGCCTGTATCTATACCAGAGCCACAGAGAGGGATGAAGGCAGATGAAAGAGGACATGGGACAAACATGATCAGATTTTAGGGAACTACAAACTGGTCAGTTTTACCTTGGTTCCTGGCAAGATCAAGCTGTAGATCCTCTTAGAAAGTATACTAAGGCACATGGACAATAAGGGGTTGATAGGTAACAGCCAATATGGCTTCACTAAGGACAAATCGTGCCTGACATTTGATGGCCTTCTACAATGGGGCCACTGAATTGGTGGATGAGGAAAGTGCAACTGAAATCATACATCTGGACTTGTGCAAAGCATTTAACACTGTCCCTCACAATACCCTTGTCTCTAAATGAAAGAGAGATAGATTTATGCTGGGTAAGAAATTGGCTAGAATATCACACTCAGAGTTGCTGTCAATGGGTCAATGTCCAAGTGGAGACTGATGACAGTAACCCTTGAGGGTCACTGCAGGGACTGATCCTGTTCAACATTGTTGCCAGTGACACGGACAGTGGGATTGAGTGCACCCTCAGCAAGTTTGCTGATGATGCCAAGCTGTGTGGCACAATCAACATGCTGGAGGAAAGGGATGTCATCCAGAGGGACTTGAATACACTTGAGAGGTGGACCAACCTCATGAAGTTCAACAAGGTCAACTGCAAGGTCCTATACCAAGATCAGGGCAATCCAAAGCACAAACACAGGCTAGGCAGAGACTGCAATGAGAGCAGCACTGAGGAGAAGGATTCAGGGGGTTGGCTGACAAGAAGTTCACCATGAGCTGTCAGTGTGCATCTACAGCCCAAAAAGCCAACTGTGTGCTGGGCTGCATAAAAGGAGCATGACCAGCATGTTAAAGGACGTGATTCTACCCCTGTATTCCGCTCACAAGACCCCCACCTGCAGGACTGTGATTCAGCTCTGGTGCCCCAACACAAGAGGGACGTGGATCTGCTGGAATGAGTCCAGAGGAAGCCACAAAAATGCTTTGAGGGCTGGAGCACTTTTGCTACAGAGACATGCTGAGAGAGCTGGGCTTGTTTATCCTGGAGAAGAAAAGGCTTCAGGAAGACTTTAGAGCAGCTTCCAGTGTCTCAAGGGGCTACAAGAAATCTGGAGAGGGACTTTTTACAAGGGCTTGTAGGGACAGGTCAAGGGGAAACAGCTTTAAACTGACAGAGGGGAGATTGACATGAGATACAAGGAAGAAATTCTTTATTGTGAGGGTGGTGAAGCCCTGGCACAGGCTGCCCAGAGACACTGTGGCTGCCCATCCTTGGCACTGTTTAAGGCCAAGCTGGATGGGTCTTGGAGCAATGTGGTCTAGTGGGAGGTGCCCCATACTGAAAGGTCTTATTTTATGTAACATGCAGACCCATATATGCCAACTACAAAAATGAATACATTAAGAACTGGTTTTGTTTCACTCTAGGGTTCAAAGAGCATAAGGCTGACTTTTAAAACCCCGAACAATTGAGGAAAAAAAAAACACCCCAAAAAAACCCAAACAAAACCAAAGAAAACAAAACACCTCCCCCCCCAAAAAACCCAAACACAAAACCACCCAACACACAAATAAAACAAGCAAACAAACAAAAACAACAAAACCCCCCCAAACCCAATCCACAATCAAAACCCAACAAAAGACCTGGAGAAGGACTTGGGGGTGTTGGTCAACGAGAAAATAAACATGAGCCAGCTTCAGTGTGCGCTCACAGACCAGAAAGCCAACCGCATCTTGGGCTGCATCAAAAGGAGCGTAACCAGCAGGTCAAAGGAGGTGATCCTGCCCCTCTGCTCTGCTCTCATAAGACCTCACTTGGAGAACTGTGTGCAGTTCTGGTGTCCTCAACATAAAAAGGACATGGAACTGGTGGAACAAGTCCAGAGGAGGGCCACAAAGATGATAAGGGGACTGGAGCATCTCCCATACAAAGATAGGCTGATAAAGTTGGGACTGTTTAGCCTGGAGAAGAGAAGGCTGCGTGGAGACCTCACAGCAGCCTTCCAGTATCTGAAGGGGGGATATAGCGATGCTGGGGAGGGACTCTTCATTAGGGACTGTAGTAACAGAACAAGGGGCAATGGGTTCAAACTCAAACAGAGGAGGTTTAGATTGGATATAAGGAAGAAGCTCTTTACTGTAAGGGTGGTGAGGCACTGGAATGGGTTACCCAGGGAAGTTGTGAATACTCCATCCCTGGCAGTGTTCAAGGCCAGGTTGGACAAAGCCTTGCATGCCATGGTTTAGTGTGAGGTGTCCCTGCCTATGGCAAGCAGGTTGGAACTAGATGATCTTGAGGTTCTTTCCAACCCGAACTGTTCTATGATTCTAAAACCTTAACAGCAATTCCATTTGTATCTTGGAACTCAGGAAAAATTGCTTTAACTTCTTTTTTTTATTCTAAGGGACAACCCTAACAGAGAACTATTTTATAAGGTAAGAAAGTACAACCCAGCCTAAAAATCAGATTCCAATTTCCATCAGTCAATAGCTATCAACATTTGAAAACAAAATTACTGGGGTAGTTTACATAGTGGTATTCCTATACATGCTACAGATTCAGGGATTTCGTACAGAAATTTCGTAAGGAACATTCAAGTAACACCGAGGTTTCCAAAGTGACATCAAAGCAGTCCTCCTCTCCCCAACAGGAAATTATTAGATCTACTGACCCAAATGTCAACTTTAAACCTGCACTTAACATGTTATTTAACCTTTATGTTATGTAAGGAATTTACCATAAATTATGACATCATTAATTTATCTAATGTAAATATTCCAGAAACCTGTTCATAAAGCAGGAAGCTGCATAAATACTTAGCAACTAGCTCCTCCTAGCACTGTAGGAATAAGAAACCTGGCTTGCTTCCCTAATAATGTTTTCATGAAACCCATGTTTTCTCATTAAGTATCTAAGTGTATCTCAGCCACATCACATTCTAATTCATCATACAGAAGACCAGTGTAAAGACGGTGGCTGAGAATTTCAGGTTTTTTTGACAATTTCACCAAATAGATGGAGACTTGTTTCCACTTCAATTAATAATAAATACTTCCATAAGCAGAACAAGCACATACAGGCTTATACTTTTTCTAATCTTCCCTCAATTCAAGTTTTATTATTACTAACAGGTATTCGTATTTTTAACTGTTGACCATCTCTTAGATTAGGTGGGAGTTACAGAAAAAAAGAGAACAAACTTTGCTGACAGTTTCTAGAGTTCCATTTGAGATACACCTAATTATATTACTATCAAAATACAACATAAACAAAAACCCCACCCTTGTTGTGGGCTGTTTTTTAAAAAAACAAAACCAACTCCTGTACTCTGTACTACCTTTACACAGGTACATTTTTCCCATCTCTAGACAAGTTTTGCAAGAGGACTATTAGTGAAATCTGTGCCAGTCACAAAACATTAGGCAAGTTACATCTCAACTGTTTTCTATGTCAAGATTAGATGACAATCCAGATGTCTACTGAAAGACTATTCGACTCTGCAGTGGGAAAACATTGCAGAATAAATGCTTACCTGACGTGGATTTTGCTGACCAAATTTAACCTGATGAGTCACAGCCTTGATGAATTTCTGTTGTTTTGCACCTTTTTTATTCTTTAGGCCAAATGTTCTGTCCTAAATCAAGAGACACAGCCACATTAATTGAAACAACTTTGTTACAAAAGGAAAAAACTTGACACTCCTCTCAAGTTTTCAGTTAAACAGACTCTAACACCACAAGCAATCCAAGCAGCAGTATGGACAATATTCAGACCCCTCACACCACTTTTTTAAATTTTCTTTTCAGAAGAACCTACTAAATGCTGCCACTCAAGTAACAACTGAGGAAAGTACGAAGACTGGGTGGCAGTAAATATGCCTTATATTTTCCTATGTACCTGAAATAGCTTATTACTTCTATCTTCAAGTATTAATATATAAATGTTACATATTTGTTATGCAGGTGAGTATTGCCACATATAACATATTATACTTTTTATTTTCAACTATTTCACACTTTTATTTTCTAATTAACTTGAAGATAAGGCCTTCCCCTATGTCAAGTCCAGACAAATGCTTGTACTTCCTAAACTCCACTGCAAGAACTTTCCACTTGCTGCCTGAAACCATTTTTCCTTTACATATCCATTTTTACTGTCAGAGAAGTTTTTACATGACCTATCTGTACTTAAGAAAAAAAATACATAGCCCACTAACATATGAGTATTTGAATCAGAAATTAATTATTTCCTGCAACTGAAATGCCTACATTACATACCTATCCAGGCTATTGCCTTGATACTGACTCTTTTCTCCTTCAAGGAAAAAGTAATAGATGTTCACCCAGTTATAAGACCTCTGTTCAAACATACCCTTGAAAGCTCTAGCAATCCAAAAATATATTATAAAAGAATGATAGAATAAACAGTTCCAACTTTCCAGAATCACTCTGTTTTCAGATGTATCCCCTATTAACAGCAGTTAGTCCTCAGTTACTTTATGCTAATTTGAAAAGTCTGTAATTTGTAAAATAACTATCTGGGAAATAAAATGCATTACTCACCTCATTTCTGTGCTAATGAAACACAGACTATATAATCAGTGTGTACTTCGATTGTGTAATATTTTTTACTAACCAATGCAGATCTTTCTCCTTTCAGCTGCATGTTTTTGTATGAAGCTGAACACAGCAAGAACATCAGAAAAACTGATGAGAGCAAGAACAGCCACCTTAATATTCTCAAATAACACAGAAACAATAATCCACAGATTTAAAATAACATTTGCTGTAGACGGATATTCTGCTCAAACTGCAGAGCAGCTACTATCTGCTGGCATGAAAGCCAGCAGATGCCCAGGCAGGAAACCCAAACCCCAATCCCAAAGCGCAGCGAGACGATGTGACAGATGCGGGCAGCGCTGGGGCCACCAAGGGAACCTGCCCCCCCACAGACGCTGAGGGGCTGGACTCAGGCACCAGTGGCGAGCTTTCAGAGAGGGCGGCAGCCGCCGGCAGCACCAGTACTACAAGGAGCGGCAGAGGACTGAGGGGAAAAGCTGCCCGCGCCCGAAGGAAAACAACAAAAAGCGGCAGGCCCCTGCAGTTATAGAGAGGGCCGCGGCAGCAGAGCGCCCCGCTCGGTGTGGGCCGACGCGGCCCTGTTAGCTTTACCTCGATTATCTTCTCCTTCTTTTTTTGGTCCGCCTTCTTGCTGCCCCCCGTCGGTTGCTGCTGCTTCTTGGGGGGCATAGCGGAACGGCTGGGAGGACTACGTTGACCCTCGCTCGGCGGCTCTAAGGGTGACAGAGCGAGAGAACCACCGCACCGCTGAGAAAGCGCGGCCGATCCTGTTTGTAGGGCCGGCGGCCGCGAGGCACGCTGGGAAGGCAGCGCGCAAGGGCCCAATTAACCTCCCGGCAGGCAGCGCGCTACGGAGTGATGGCTGGGTACTCAGTCTAATAGCACGGAGGGGTGGGGTACCCTCGCTGAGGCCGGTCGGTGCCGAACGCCGGTGAGAGAGGACTGGGCGTGAGGCCGTGGTTGGTGGAGCATGGCGGCACCGGGTGTCAGTCATGGGCGCGGGCTCCCCCTTGCCTTCCGTGGGAGTCGTGCCGCCCTCGGTGTTGTGTGAAGGGGATGGCGGTCCCCGAGGGATCTCCCTGGTTGAATCTCAGCCCAGCTCTGGAAAAGGCGCCTTTTGGTGGTGAGTGGTTCCCCAGCGGGAACCGTGGCCTGTGCCCCGATAGGCGGTAGCTGGGTGGAGGTGCCTGCACTGGTACCGTGCTCAGCGGCAGACCTCCCAGGGGGTAGCTGCTGAACGAGTTGGCATGGTGAGCCCGAGCCCTGCTGAGGACAGCAGCTGGCCTGAAAGTAGCAAGTTCAGATAGTGCCTGATGGGTTCAGAGTGCCGGTTGGCCATGCATTGGTAGGGATCAGGGTCAGCCTTGTGGGATCAGACACCCTTAGCAGTGTTGCTGCCCTTGCAAGGCACTGAAGGGGAAGGCCCCCTTTGCCAGAGGGAAAGCAACTGCTGTATGAATATGCAGCACACCAATGTGTATCAACAGCAATGATTTCCTTAGCATCAGACTCTTAAAATCATAAAATACAAAGTTGGAAGGGACCTCAAGAATCATCTGGTCCAGCCTTCCTAGGACAAGCATGACCTAGACCATCACCCTGTCCAGATGAATCTTCAGTAGAGTCCGACACTGGGGAGTCTACCAGTTCCCTGGGGAGATTATTCCAATGGCTGATTGTTCTCATTGTGAACAATTTTCGTCTTGTGTCCTGTTAGAATCCCCCAGGAGTAACATCATCCTAGAGAACCTACAAACTAGACAATCAAATGTCAGGGAAAAAAAAAAAAAA
>NDXB01011032.1:0-13772 GCA_002631895.1 Agapornis roseicollis | reverse complement strand
TAGAAAACCTAAAAACTAAACAATCAAATGTCAGGGAAAAAAAAAAAAAAAAACCAAAAAAACAAACATTCTCCCAGGCTACTTCAACAATCCATAAATACAACTTAAGTCAGTTGCTTGTGTGGTATTCTTTTTTTCCCCTCTGAGTTCCACTTGACAGATGTCTTTCTGTAAAGACTGACTCCAAAAAGAGAATTACAGTGCTGAACTCTGATTCTATTGGGTGCATTGACACCTTGTAACTAGGATTATGGGGAGAGAATTTGGTACTGCAAAGAGCTTTGAATATTAGCTTCCCACTGCCCCGGGGAACTCTGCTACTACCCCATTCCTTGTAAATAAGCAGTCTTTCTGTGTATAGAAGGTATGCTGTACTTCATATACTTTATGAGAAGTGGGCCAGGTTTGAGTGTGTGAAACAAAGGTTGTCTGCCTGAGGGAAGATAGTTTCCTTTATCCTCTTTGTTTTCTTTCAGTGAGCCAAGATTGGATTTGGGTTCCACAAATCTTTCTGTAGAAAGGGTGAAACAAACCCAATCACCTCCAGATGTCTAAGCAGGATCATGGTCTGAAACATAAATTCCATGGAGTTTCTTAGCCCTGCCTGACATACACTGCTAGTTTCTTATACTGTAGCTTGTATGCATGTTCTCTGACCTTACTACAAACATGATTTTTATTTTGGTTTTATAAGATGGGCTTTCATGACTCTTTCTTCTCCACATGTAGAGGAGTTTGTGCAATAGGAGGAAGTGCAAAACCTTGGTACTGTGTTCACTGTTTGTGAGAGGTGCCTGTTTCCACTAGAATGACTAGGACTAGGAAAAGAAATGCTTTATATAAAAATGGAATGCATAAGGGGACATGTTACCCAAATTTGTTAACTTCTGGTTTCTGAAAAATGCTCCAGTATCATAGAATGGTTTGGATTGGAGGGGACTTTAAGATCATCTAGTTCCAACCTTGCCTTGAACAATTCCAGGAATGGGGTAACCATAAGTTCTCTGGGCAGCTTGTTCCAAAAATACTAGTTGCTGATAAAAGATTTTAAAAAAATTTAAAATTTTAACATTTTAAACAATCCCAAGAGTGGGTTTGCCTTTACCTGAAGCAGGAATAACCCAGACTGTATTCCCGTACAAATTCTTTATGTGCACGACAGGAACTCTGTCCCCCCTCTACAGTATGTAAAAGTTCTGACTGGGCTGAGCCACCTCTGTTGGCAGATCCTCTGGTGTTGACCAACCAGGTGGCTTTTGGTAAATGGTGTATCCCAATGGCTGAAAGTCCCACTACTCATTGCTCTCAGTGTAGTTTTTAGCAGCCCATTTTTCTGTGCTACAGTGACTCCACATGCTCAGACACAGCAGCACATGAGAGACTTCACCCAGAGTGATGGGTTCAGTGTTGGAATGATGGTCAGGGAGAAGTCAGGGGCAGTCGCTGGTGACCTGTAGGCATCTAAAATCTGTTTCACCACTGTAGCACAAATTTCCTTATTTCAAATAAGGTGCTTAAGTCTCACTGTTGATATAGTTTCATACTTTGTACAATAAGTAACGATTTTCCTGTTCCTCACCAAATTAATAGTTTCTGGTAGTCTGCATCCAAAAATATTTGAGTAACAAGGCATATTTTTAAAATGATCACATGGACTAAAGGTAAGAAAACAGGCTGTTCTGTAGGCAACAGCAAGCTGTTCTTAAGCTATGCTTAAAGCACCCACAGATCTGCAACATGAAAGATCCAGCTAGTTCATGGAAGTATCTTAATTTTCAGAATGCTTAGCTACATAACTATACCAGCCATTTGTTACATAAGTCACTAGCAGGGTGCTCAAGAAGGATGGATTGCTCCTACATAGTCTGCAATTTGGTTTTCAAAATTAGAATCACAAAGAAGCACAAGTCAGTGGGAAGTCTGAGAGGCTGATTAACAGGTATGCTTTGTTACATTGGGTAAGATTGATAACAGCTAATTTTCTGATGGATCAAGAAATCATATGTAGCAGCACACAATATTTGGAACCTATATAGGAGGAATTCAGTCTAGAAATTAGGATATTTTGCTTGAGCTATTGGGACAACTTGCTGCCTTAAGTCAGTCAAGCTTCTACTAACGCCACTGTGATTCCACTGTGCAAAACGCCAGGCCATAATGTTTTCCTCTCCTATAAATTGCATTGCATTTGTGCCAAAAATTATCATATCTCCCAATGTCGTGGTTTAAGCCCACTCAGTAACTCAGAACCACGCATCCACTCACTCACTCTCTCTCTTCTTCCCTCTTCACCCACCTGCTCTTGCAGGGATGGGGAGGAGAATCAAAAGAATGTAACTCACATGATGTCATGGTTTAAACCCTGTCATCGAGTTAGCCATGCAGTCCACTTCCGCCATTGCCCTTTCTTCCCTCCCTCTCCCTACTCCCAGAGGGACAGGGAGGAGAATGGAAAGAATTTAACTCCCACAGGTTGAGGTAAGAACAGCCCAGTAACTAAGGTATAACACACAACCACTACTACTAGTAACAATAATAATAATGATAAGGGAAATAACAAGGGAAGAGAATACAATACCACCCATCAAAAAACAGCTCGACCAAGTAGCGAGCCAGCCCTTCTGTGTAACTCCCAGTTACATCCCGGGCATGACATGCTGTGGTATGGAATACCCCTTTGGTTAGTTTGGGTCAGGTGTCCTGTCTCTACTTCCTCCTGACTTCTCCTCGTCCCTGGCAGAGCATGAGATTCACAAAGTCCTTGGTCAGACTAAACATTTGAGCAGTAACTAAAAACATCAGTGTTAATCAGCACTGTTCACAGACTGAAAGTCAAAACCACAGCACTGCACCAGGATCAAAAGAAGAAGGATCAAAACTGACTGCTACTGCTGAACCCAGGACAGTATCCATCCCTTATCCATACCATTCATGTCATGCTCAGATCCCACATTTTCAATATACCATTGCTTTTACATATATATATATATCCACATACACACACAGGGAGAAAGAGATCATTCCTTAGTGTGTGGACCAATCCCTATGAAGCTGCTGAGTCTATTCGCTTCACGATGTCAGGTTCCATCTCTTGTAACAGTCTTTTGGGGCAGGAGAGGCTGTGTGCAGTGTTGGATTGTTGCTTGCTGATGCTGATCGTTCCTTTGCTGCAGAACTCATCTGGTTCTATCAAAGTTCATTCTCTGTTGGGGTGACGGTCTGAGGGAAGTCAGGGCCAGTCACTGGTGACCATAAGACTTCTAGTTGATGGGCTTTAAGAGTATTACATAGCAGGCAACAGCATACAATTTAATTCATTGGCTGTTTTCCCCTAAAATCAAATCCCCTTGAGGTATACATCAGACTTCCCCATCTTCCCACATTACCCACCAAGTATATCTGGGTCCCTGAGCAAAAGCAATCCCACGAGTGGGTTTGCCTTTACCTGAAGCAGAAATGACCCAGACTGTCTTCCCCAGCAAATTGTTCATGTGCACCCCAGGAACTTTGTCCCCCTCTACAATATGTAAAGGTTCCGACTGGGCTGGACTTGCCCTGTTGGCAGATCCTCTGGTGTTGACCAACCATGTGGCCTTTGGTAAATGTGTATCCCAATGTTTGAAAGTACCACCACCCATTGCTCTCAGTGTAGTTTTTAGCAGCCCATTGTACCATTAGACTTTCCCAGAGGCTGGTGTATGGTAGGGGATGTGATATACCCACTCAATGCCATGCTCTTTGGCCCAAGTGTCTATAAGTTTGTTCCAGAAATGAGTCCCATTGTCTGACACAGTTCTCTCTGGGGTGCCGTGTCACCACAAAATCTGTTTCTCAAGGCCCAGGATAGTGTTCTGGGCGGTGGCGTGGGGCACAGTGTATGTTTCCAGCCATCCAGTGTTCGCTTCCACCATGGTAAGCACATGGCATTTGCCTTGGTGGGTTGGTGGGAATGTGAGCTGCCAGGCCTCCCCATATTTATACTTCAGTCATCATCCTCCATACCAAAGAGGCTTTAACCATTTGGCTTGCTTAACTGCAGCACCTGTTTCACAGTTGTGTCCATTGTTAAGTCCACCCCTTGATCATGGGCCCATGTATATGTTGCATCTCTCCCTTGATGGCCCACCGGGCCAAGGGTAATTCACCCTTATGTTGCCAATCTAAGTCCATCTGAGCCACTTCAATCTTAGCAGCTTTATCCACTTGGCCAAATGACTCATAACATTGTCCTTGTATGAAAACCTTTCTTTCACAGCTACCAGCTGCTGCCTCCAAAGGCTGAGGGACTGTTTCTCTCTTGCAATTAATTTGTCAATTTGCCCTTCTCTAGCAAGTGATCCCAGCTGCTTGGCTTCTGTACCTTCTAGTTCATGACCATCGGCCAAATTGTCCCAGCATCGGAGCAACCAGGTGATGATATGCTCCCCTGGTTGATGGGTAAAATCTGTTCACATATTCTGTAGCTCAGTTGAGGTCTGAAGTCGAGAAGTCACCTCTTCTTCTTCGTCGTCATGTGATGATGATGCCTGATCAGATGCTGGCCCCAGGTGGTGAGATAAGAACTGTCAAGTAACTAAGGTACAATTCAAAACTGCTACTACTACTACCAATATAATGATAAGGGAACGTCATGGTTTAAGCCCAGCCGGCAACTCAGAACCATGCAGCTGCTCACTCACTCCCCATCCACTCCTGGAGATCTGGGAAGGAGAATCGAAAGAATGTAACTCCCACAAACTGAGATAAGAACACTCCAGTGACTAAGGTGTAACACAAAGACACTGCTGCTGCCACCAATAATAATAATGATACGGGAAATAACAAGGGAAGAAGATCCAATCACTCACCACCTGCCAACCAATACCCAGCCCAACCCAAGCAGCAATCTAGCCCTTCCTGCCCCCAGTGCCCTCAGTTCATATACTGAGCATGAGGTGCTGTGGTATGGAATACCCCTTTGGTTAGTTTGGGTTAGGTGTCCTGTCTCTGCTTCCTCCTGACTTCCCCTCCTCCCTGGCAGAGCATGAGACCCACAGAGTCCTTGGTCAGAGTAAACATTACTTAGCAACAACTAAAAACATTGGTGTTATCAGTGTTGTTCCCAGGCTGAAAGTCAAAACCACAGCACTGCACCAGCTACTAAGAAGGAGAAAAATGACCACTACTGCTGAACCCAGGACAGGGGAATAAGGGGAGAGACTACAAAACTAACAGGATAAAAGGAAAAGAAAACAATATATGCCAGTGATGCACAATACAGTTGCTCACCACCTGCTGACCAATACACAGCCCAACCCAAGCCGCGATCCAGCAGTCTTCCAGGTAACTCCCCCCAATTTTTATACTGGGCATGATGTGCTGTTGTTACTGTAAAATAAATGAATTGTTTTGGAAAGGTGAGCACACCCTATACTTGTTGACAGCGGATATATATTTAGCATACTCATGCCTATTCATAGCTTTTCTAGAACTAATTATAATATTTGTGTCCTAATTATGCATGTGCTTTCTTTCTGGATAGGGGTCTTTGGTGGTTGCCTATAGTCTTCCTCACTGTTTACTGAACAATCTGAATGCTTGTGCACACTTCCAAGGTCTTAGTGCCGAGTTAGCAGTTGGTATGTCCTTGCTTCTGTTCTCTTCCAATCTTGCTCCACGCTGGGTGCCACTCTGCTGTCTTGAAGGCTAGCATCCTTGGTCTTATTTACTGTCTCCTTAATTGTTACCAGTCCCATGAAGTTCTTTTCCCCATCAGCCAAGTATTTCTCTCTGTGTGTTAGTAAGTTAGAACAGTTTGGTCTATTCTACTATGTTAAAGGCACACATACTATTGTTAATTTTAAGGATTAAAGTTACATTTCCCCCCTTGGAGACTTACTGGATAAACATTTGTAAGTCTCATTCTATGCCCTTTACTCATATTTGATTCACCATTGTGACCAGCAATTAGGAAATTGAATCATGGGTCTTGCAAGAATAGAGACACAGATTATTACTATAATGATCACAATCTAGTTTTTTTAACCATATCTATTTTAGTAGCCAAGATGTGAGTCTATGCCATAATTCTCCAAATACCCATTTAGTATCACCTCTAACAGCCTGTTGTAATATCTTTGTTTGCTTCCAGATTTCTGCTAGATCTGTGGATATTCTGCCATTCTGGTATATGTATGTGCCAAGAGCCACAAAGTTCTGCAATCTTACCTGGAATAGGCTTACTGTAATGCCTGTATAGCACCTGGGAATACAACACCCAATGTACATTTTCCAGTGCATCCTGGGGGAAAGGGCCTTCCTAGCAGTATTATTACACAATCAATACCACTCTTCCCATTCTGGAGCATTCCAATAGCCAGTTATGGGTGCCTTGATCTGGAGTTGCATTGTCCAGCTGCAGCCTGGGTAATGGCCTACCAAGATATTGCCAGAGCTAAAGGTTTTACCCAGTACCAGCAGGTATTTTCTGAGATCCTGTTTTCTGTGCAAAAACATACCACCAGGAACAAAAAGGCAATCAGTAAGGCCACCTGTATAAACAGTTCATTTGGACTCAAGTGATTCCTTCCGGGCTGTATTTGTATTCTTAACAAAGCAATTAGTAGGGCTTATAACAAAGTTAAAGAAGTTTCTTGACATATTTTCATTGTACGTTGGAGAGTGTTAGGAAATAAAGAGGGTATATGTATGTGCCAAGGTATATGTATGTACATACCCTAGGTAGACCTCAGGCTAGTGGGAAAATGGAACATATGAATCAAACACTCAAGTTACAATTAAAATATGTCAAAAAACTCCTAATTGCTTTGTTAAGGGTACAAATACAGCCAGGAAGGAATTATGTGAGTCCATATGAACTGATACATGGGCAGCCTTTTGTTCCTGGTGGTATGTTTTTGCAGGGAAAACATGACCTCAGTGCTTGCATGCACTTGCAAAGTCTAAGTGCCAAGTTAGCAGTTGATGTGTCCTTGCTTCTGTTCTGTTCCAGTCTCACTCCATGCTGGGCGCCACTCTGCTGTCTCAAAGGCTTGCATCCTTGGTCCTATTTACTGTCTCCTTAGTTGTTATCAGTCCCATGATGTTCCTTCCCCCATCAGCCAAATATTTCTTTCTCTCTACATTTTGGTAAGTTTATAATAGTTTGATTTATTCCACCATGTGAAAAGCACACACACTATTGTTAGTTTAAGATTCAAGGTTACATTTCCCCTCGTTCTATACCCTTTACCCATACTTTATTCTAATATCCCATTGTGACCATCAATTAGAAAATTGAATCATGGATCCTGAAGGATACAGACACAGGATTACTATAATGATCACAAACTATTTTTTTAACAACATCTAATTTATAGTATAAAATTGAATCATGGGAGGTCTCTGTGTGTAGGGGATTCCCAGCACCAGCCTCCTTTCCAGGGTCCTTCTGAGAGCAGGCGATGGAGGCTTCACTTTGTGAACTGTGATGGTCTAGAACACCTGAGAGAGGGCACCAGAAACATAGCACACAGGTGGAGTTTTGGCTAAAATAGCAAGGGCAGATTGCCATGTTGGTAGCATTGTTGCAGAGCTCACACGGTATAGGTGAGCTAGCTATCTAGCTATCAAATCTGGCTGCTCAGCTGTATAAGCAGGATTTGGATGTTTACAGTTGGAGAACCTTGCTCCAGCATCTTGAAAGGGTGCATTGAAGTGCAGTTTTAGGTAGCAAAGGTGGGGAAGATTGTCATGTTGGTGACACCATTGCGATGCTCACTGTCTGTTGATGATTCCCAGCATCAGCTTCCTGACCTGGCTCAGTGCCTGTATATGCGTTAGCTAGATGTCTGCACTCTGTGAGCATTGCTCCTTGAACTGGAGAGGGAGCATAGAAGAGGCACTTTACAAGAATAGAGATTTAAACGGCAAAACTGAGGGGGATTGCTCTGCTGGTGGCACCACTGCAGAGCTCACACTCTGTTGGTGATGCCCAGCACCAGCTTTCTGACCTGCCTGCTGGGCTTTAGGAGGAGGCTAGATGTTTACACTCTGTGAGCCTTGCTCCAGGACACCCTTGATCGTGCACCAAAAGAGACAGTGTAAGCAGATAAGAGTTTTTGGGAACAAAGCATGGGCAGATTACCATGTTGGTGACACTGTTAATGGAGCTTACTGTGTGTAGGTGATTCCCAGCACCAGGTTTGTTTCTGGGCTCCTCCACTGTGGGAGCAGGGGGTGGAGGCTTCACTTCATGAACTCTGCTCTGAGATGCCTGAGGGAAGGCGCCAGAAAGACAGCATGCAGATGGAGTTTTAGTTAAAATAGCAAGGGCAGACTGCCATGTTGTAGCACCATTGTGAAGCTCACACTCTGTTGGTGATACCCAGCACCATCTGTCTGATCTGGCTCCTCTGCTCTATAAGTAGGGGCAGGATATTCACACTGAAAGCCTTAATCTATGTTCTCGAGAGGGCACATCAAAGTACAGTTTTAGGTAACATGTTGGTGACACGATTGCAGAGCTCAATATGTTTCTGTGATTCCCAGCACCAGGCTTCTTTCTGGGCTCCTGCAGTGTGGGAGCAGGGGATGGAGGCTTCACTTTGTGAACCTTTGTGGGAGATTGGCTGATTGACCAGGGTCATTCCCTGTTTGAAGTAAATAACACGGTATTTAGACAGAAGTGAAGCTTCAGGCCTACTTTGGTCAAGAAGACTGTGAACACTGTGAACCAGGCAGTGTGACCGACAGTAACCTTATGTTTGTGCTTAGTGTGAAATTCCCCTTTAGCTCGCCTGTACCAGTTTAGACCAGTTAATAGATACCACAAACAATGGACAAGAGAATCCTACGTGATTTTACGTAAAAAGTGTCAAACCAATAAAGTTAGGTATTTAGGCGCGTGGACAGTGCATGAACGTGTTTAACCAATCTGCTTTTGCATGATCGCATGTTCAGTTACTAAAATCCTATATAAACCTGTGATTTCTTATAATAAACGAAGTTTGCTCTACCACTCATATTGCGTCGACTGCTTGCTTCCCCTGCGGCGATCCTGCTATCCTTCGATTCTTCTATCCTTCAACACTTGGCCGGCAAACCTTCTACTCTTCAATCTTTTTCTATCCCTCAACAAACCTTGCTCTGGGACACCAGAGAGATGGCACCAGAAAGACAGTACGCGAATTGACTTCTAGTTAAAATAGCAATGGCAGTTTGCTATGTTGGTGACAGCATTGGGGAGCTCACACTGTATAGGTGATGTCCAGCACAAGCTGTCTGATCTGGCTGCCCAGCTGTGTATGCATTAGCTGGACATTCGCACTCTGTGAGCCTTTCTCCTGGATCTCAAGAATGAGCATCAGAGCTACTGTACACAGGTGGGGTTTCAGTTAAAGTAGGAAGGGTGGATTGCCATGTTGGTGGTACTGTTCCGGAGCTCACTATGTATAGATGATGATCAGCATGAGCTTTCTGACTTGGTTCCTCTGCTGTATATGCAGCAGCTGGACTTCTGCATTCTGTGAGCTTTGCTCTAGGAACTTGAGAGGGTGCATCAAAGAGGCAAGCAGATGGAGTTTAAGATGGCAAAGCTAGCAGGGAGTGCCCTGTTTGTGGCAACGTTGTGGAAATAACACTTTGTTTGGGTGACGCCAAGTACCAACTTTCTGTTCTTTCACCCAACTGTATATGCAGCAGCTGGACTCTTTTCCTATAGTAATAAACTAGTTGGTTTTTATCCATTGTGTCTTGCCTGTCAACCTGGAATGCTCAAACTCTAAAACAGGCATCCCAGAGCACAGTTCACGAAGTGAAGCCTCCAGCCTGCTACCCTCACAGATGAGAAGGCCAGAAAGAAAGCCTGTGCTGAGAGTCACCAACACACAGTGAGTTCCTCAACAGTGTCACCAACAAGGTAATCTGTCCTAGCTCTGCTCCCTAAAACTCCATCTGCTTACAGTGTCTCTTTTGGTATGAACTTGAGTGTGTCTTGAAGCAAGCCTTACAGAGTGCAGAAGCCCAGCCTCCCAGCCCCGAGCAGGCAGGTCAGAAAGCTGGTGCTGGATGTCACCAACAGAGTGTGAGCACCTCAGTAGTGTCAGCAACATAGTAATCTGTCCTAGCTCTGCTACGTAAAACTCCACCCGCTTACAGTGTCTCTGTGTGAGATCGTTTGTGTCCTGGAGCAAGGCTCACAGAGTGCAAATGTCCAGCCTCCTCCTAAAGCTGAGCAGGCAGGTCAGACTGAGGGGGGACCTCATCAATGTTTACAACTATGTAAAGGGTGAGTGTCAGCATGATGGAGCTAGGTTCCTTTCAGTGATGTTCAGTGATAGCACAAGGGACAAAGGGTGTAAACTGGAGCATAGGAAGTTCCATGTGAACATCAGGAAAAACATCTTTACTGTGAGAGTGACAGAGCAGTGGAACAGGTTGCCCAGGGGGGTTGTGGAGTCTCCTACGTTGGAGATACTCAAGGCCCACCTGGACAAGTTCCTGTGTGACGTAATTTAGGTTACCCTGCTCTCACAGGGGGGTTGGACTAGATGATCTTTCAAGGTCCCTTCCAATCCTTAGGATTCTGTGATTCTGTGAATGCTGGTGCTGGGCATCACTAACAGTGAGCTCTGCAGCAGTGCCGCAAGCATGATCATCTGCAGTCGCTGTTATAACTAAAACTCCATCTGCATACTGTTTTCCTGGTGCCTTCTCTCAGGCGTTACATATCACAGTTCATAAATTGATGCCTCCAACCCCTGCTCCCACAGGCTGGGAGTCTGTCTCCCTCCCAGGCAGCCTGTTCCCTTCCAGCTTCCCTGCACTTCCTGCTGTGTTGGACCTGCAAGGTCAGGGGGTCCTTGCTCATCCATGCTCTTGGCAGTCCCTTCTCGACTCCCTACACTTCAGACTGGTTTCTTCCTGGGCTTGGAGGACCTTGTCTCTGAAGATTCGAGAGGCACCCACAGCCCCTTCCACCTCCAGAACAGTGCAGGCCAGACCTTCAACGACCTAGAATCAGCTCTTCCACATTCCTACACTGTCAGTCTGCTACTTGTCCTTTTAATCCCGGAGCTCAAGATCACTGCAGCCATGGCTGCCCTCCTTTGCCCATCTGTCCTGGGTTCAGCAGTAGCGGTCATTTTTCTCCTTCTTAGTAGCTGGTGCAGTGCTGTGGTTTTGACTTTCAGCCTGGGAACAACACTGATAACACCAATGTTTTTAGTTGTTGCTAAGTAATGTTTACTCTGACCAAGGACTTTGTCAGAGGGAAGTCAGGAGGAAGCAGAGACAGGACACCTAACCCAAACTAACCAAAGGGGTATTCCATACCACAGCACCTCATGCTCAGTATATGAACTGAGGGCACTGGGGGCAGGAAGGGCTAGATTGCTGCTTGGGTTGGGCTGGGTATTGGTTGGCAGGTGGTGAGTGATTGGATCTTCTTCCCTGTAGGCGGAGATCGGCCAAAGTCAAGACAACACTCAATATGAGTTAAAAATCTTGCTTACTTTATTGCTTAAGCCTCCTATATTTATACCACACACACTAGTTCATACCCTTAACAATGCTAGGATTGGATAACACTGTCCTGGGAACTCAACCTTTGGAGATTCTCAACTCCCTTTCTCTTGTGCTCATTTCTGAGATATTACAGCTGGTGTTTCTTTACTCCCTCATCCATAGCCTTCAGTTTATCTCGACTACGTGACTGTTCTCAGGCAGGCTGCCTTACACCAAGGCCTCTGGATTGCTCACAAAATGTCCGCTGTTACACAGGCTATCCACACTTCCCTTGTTATTTCCCTTATCATTATTATTATTGGTGGCAGCAGCAGTGTCTCTGTGTTACACCTGAGTCGCTGGAGTGTTCTTATCTCAGTTTGTGGGAGTTACATTCTTTCGATTCTCCTCCCCGTCTGTCCTGGAGCTTGGGGAGGAAGAGCAGGGGGAGCGAGCCGCTGCACGGTTCTGAGTTACTGGCTGGGCTTAAACCATGACACCATCCCTAGCCAGACCCACCTTGTCTGTCATGAAGGGAAGCAACAGTCGTGTCTACCCCTTCCCCATGCCTTCGGGTAGAACTGGCATCCCGAAGCTCGCTATAGGGGGGGGGAGGTGTTGGGCAGGTGCATGGGGGCATAAAGTTCGTTATGTTACAGTCTTTGCTGCCGCCTATTGACCTGTTACTGGAACTTCAGTCCTCTGATGGTCGTTTATTTTCTCAGGTGGTCTTTCCTCCTTAATCACTTGTCCTTCAGTCACCTTTCAGCTTAAGCATGTGAAGTTTCTCTTCTGATTGTACAAACTCTTTGGACTAGTTTCAGCATTCATTGCAGTTGTTTCATATGGACAGTCTGTTTTACAATATGGTTATATCCATCCTATTCTAACAATCCGGTTACATGTTGTGGGCCTTGTTTACAATAGATTAGATATGTGAACAACTAAATGAACTGAGCACTCTGACATTTACAGGAGTTAACAGTTTCAATGTAAAAATATTAACCTCTTGTTTAAGGGTGCACACAAACACACAAATACACAGTTCCATCAGCTCAGTCAGTCAAGTACATTCAAGACATGGTATGTCCCACCATGACAGAAGAAATTCCAGGCAGTATATTAATGGCAGGAGAAGAAATCTTGATCTTCCCTTGTACTTGTATTACCCCTACTCCATCTATAATTTCATCACCTTCATAATGATGAGGATTTTCACACCTCTCCTGATCAAATGACAATGTCTAAATACAACTTTCCAGCAGGCTATCTGGACATGTGCCCTTCCCATTGTTCTCAGGTTCCCTCCTCCACTTGTTCTTTGGTCATTCAGCTCCTCTCAACTCTCTGGTTCGTGCTTTGATCTGCAGGGAGTTAGAAACTTACCCCTTCTTTCAGAAGTCTCATTAAACCTTTGGTCAACACCTTAATTATGTTTATCTCTCTCCTTTCTTAGCTCTCTGTTTAAAACTGTTCTACCAAGTCCATTGTTCAAGGTGGATCACGTTAGATGCTGCTTGGACTTGTCATAGAGCAGAGGAGGTTTAAAGTTGATTAGACTATGTATTGTGTAACTTATGTTTGTTGGCATTGAAGAGAAAACTTCTCTGTGCCTAACGCAGCCCAGTTCCCCAAGGAAAGCAGGAGGGAGCTGGTGCAAAGAAGCTGCACCATCCAGCTGCAGACCTCAGTGGAGGAGTTGCATGTGAGGAAAAGCACTGAGGGAACTGTGGGTCTTGGGGAAGGGAGGAGTGAGGTTGCCCCTACAGTGAGGGACCTCAAGGGACTGCTCCTTCTCGATGCCCTGTGGCCATGATAATGATGATGATGATGATGAAGACACATCATCATTCTCTTAGGCCTTTACGGCTGGGACATTAGCCATAGCCAAGGGGGCAAAGACCTGGGTTTTGTCAGGGACATTTGCCAGTGCCCTTGGCCGTTGCACCGCAGCCTGTCCTGCACTGTCTCACACCTGTGCCTGTGTCCGTTTAGTCTGAAGACACCAAACACACTTCTTCAGCTTTTTATCACCTCAGTGTGTCTCTACCTGTGCTGGTGTTCTCTCCATCCTTGCCAGATATTACTTTAATAACAAATCCTGGAAATCCCTCATTTGGATCATGGCAAAACATAGACAGTTGATGAAAAGTTTTTCAGGCAATGAGAACATGCTTATCCTTTTAAACATGTGTGAAATGCCTCATGCTCTCAGGCATATGTACCCAGTTGTCCTGGGTTCAGCAGTTGCAGTCAGTTTTTCTTCTCCTTAGTAGCTGGTGTTTTGA
>NDXB01011031.1:15136-37959 GCA_002631895.1 Agapornis roseicollis | reverse complement strand
GCCCAAGGAAGTTGTGAGTGCTCCATCCCTGGTAGTGTTCAAGGCCAGGTTGGACGAAGCCTTTGGTGGCATGGTTTAGTGTGAGGTGTCGCTGCTTATGACAGGGGGGTTGGAACTAGATGGTCTTAAGGTCCTTTCCAACTCTATTCTATTCCATTCTATTCAGGGGAGCTGAGAGGAAGAAGGACTGCTTGCTCCAGGCCCACACTGTGCAGGGGCCTCAAGCTTCCCCTCTATCTCATGGAGGAAAGAAGGGGGCCGTTAACCCGGGAAGCTGGGAAATAGTAACAATAACCAAAAAAAAAAAGAGGAAGAGGACAATTAAAATGCCTCCTAAATCTGATGTCCCCACCTGGAACCGCTTTGCAGTTAGTTCTGCAGGGGGCTCATGAGTAAACACACTCACTCCAGAAACAGCCAGCTGCTGCACTGGGTGGCATGGTTTAGTGTGAGGTGTCTCTGCCCATGGAAGGGGCTTTGGAACTGGATGATCTTAAGGTTCTTTCCAACCCTAACTATTCTATGATTCCATGATGCCTAGGCACTCAGATGGTTGAGGAGCAAACTGCTGTCATATGGCAACACAAAGCTCCGACCCGTCAACAAATAGACTGAGCTGTACATTGCAATGAACAGCTGGTTTTGTTTGCAGGTTTTAAAGACTATGGTCAGAGCACTGGAACAGGTTGCCCAGGGGGGTTGTGGAGTCTCCTACGTTGGAGGTTTTCAAGGCCAGCTTGGACAAGTTCCTGTGTGATGTAATTGAGGTTTCCCTGCTCTCACAGGGGGGTTGGACTGGATGAGCTTTCGAGGTCCCTTCCAACCCTTAGGATTCGGTGATTCTGTGATCCTTTCAATCACAATTGTTTGACTTAGGTGAAGAAGTGGAATTCAGATCCTCTCTTTTCTTTCTTGAAAACACCCTAAACCTCAAAACAACCCAAGTCAACCAACAACCAAAACTTCTCAGCCAGCAGGAGGGCATGAGAGCCTGAAACCAAGACATAAACATAAAATGAAGGGTCAGAATCTAGAAAAGAATAGTTTCATATGAAGTCTCATAATAATTCAGTGATTTGCACTGAAGCTGCTCCTTCTAATTACATTTAAGTGAAAGAAAACTGAAGTCAGACACATTAAAGAATGAAACATTTCCCCGTGGTGTTGATTCTAGGGAGAGACCATGGGTTTGGTTTTATTTTCCCCAAAACCAGAGTGCTAACAGTTACAATAACAACAAAAGTAGAAGTTACTAGCTAATAGAAGTTACTAGTTACACAGGGTGCCCAGAGAAGCTGTGGCTGCCCCATCCCTGGCAGTGCTCAGGGCCAGGTTGGACACAGGGGCTTGGAGCAAGCTGCTCCAGTGGAAGGGGTCCCTGCCTTGACAGGGCTTGGAGCTGGAGGAGCTTTAAGGTCCCTTCCAACACAAACCAGGCTGGGATTCTGTGATTTCAGCAAAACTCATTTCATACTTCAACTGAAGAGGATAAAAAAACAAATAAACCCTCAAATCCACAGCACACTTTGATTTGAACCGCTTTGTTGTGACAAACAATTGGGCTGATGGCAGCACAGTGACCGTGAAGCTGGGCTTAAGGAACAGTCAGCAAATGCTGATAGCTAAATTATCTTTTTGAGATCAAAGTTGTGATTACTTGAGAGAGTAAAGGACATGGGCTGGGGTGAAAAGGCCAGACAGTGCAGCTCTCTGCTCTCATCCCTATGCCATCGTCCCTCCCATAGCTCTCACTGCACTAGGTGAATAAGATACTTGGTAAACACCAAACACGCTATTTACCCAGTCAAAGATGAAAACTTCAGACTAAGAATGAAACATGAAAATTCAGGCTAAGAATTTTTCCCATGGGTGTTGCTGAGAGACCTGAAGTTTTCAAAGGGACATAAACCTGAACTAAAGCTTAGTAAAGCTTAGGCACAACATGACTTTAGGGAAAGGAATGTACTTCCAGCAGCATGTTAACAGTAGCAGTTCATTAGGCTTGAGCAGAGTCTCTTCATTTGCTGCAGCATGGCTTGCAGAGCCACCGCTGGTGCTGCTGGGGCAAGTCCCACACATTTCAGCTGCCAGGATTTCATTTTAACCCTTTTGCAAAGCCTCATCCGAGTGTGCTTCTGAACAGGAAAGACAGATTTTTCCAAAGACACAAACACATCAGATATTGTTATTTCTACTCAGACGAATCTACACAATAAAGACTTTAACGCTGTGGTAGAGTGAATTTGCTGCTCTTTGTAAATGGCAAAATTTACTGTTTTTATATATTTAGATCACTTCTATATTCGGGAAGATATTGCAACTTCTCAAATGCTCATGTTTGTAAAGCGCTGATTCTGAAAGTTTGGGCTTGGACCCAAGTCATTATTTCCTAAAGTTGAAGTTGTGTTTATGCAAACAAAAAAATGAAAGTTCTGCAAATACTTGAGGTCTGCTCAGCTGAGGTTCCAGTCCCTGCAGAAATAGAGAAATACACAACTGCTGGATTAGAGTCCCTATAGACAGCTGCTTCAAGTGAAACACAGAAACTATCTCCACACATTAACTTTTGATGTCACTGCAGTTGCTTTGGAATCAGAGAGATGGTAAGCCACAAGCATATTTCCTCCAAAAATAGCTAGTGTTTCTCATATTTATCAGCTATTGTGTATTGCACTGAGACAGGCATCCATAGAAAGTCAGGCAATGTCTGAGGAAATCAATCTGTTTGCAGACCATTTATGAGAAGAAGCATGAGTAACTGGACCAGGTCATAAAATCAAACACTGCCTTCTCTGTAGACCACCAGGAAATCCTTATCTGTTGGGTATCGTACAAAAATTTAACAGCGCCCAACTTTTAGGTTTCCCTTTCCACCCATAAACCCATGCAAACACACACAAACTTGAATCCCATTCCAGAGCTCGGGTGTTCTTTGGGTTATAAGCCTCAGCAACTCCAAAGGCATGAAGTCTGGGACAATATGAGTATAAATTACATTTCATAATCAGAATAAATAGAACCAGAACAATCTGGAATCATATTTTTATAGCTTCTAAATGATTTTACAACAAGCTTCACCTCTACAGAGCACTGAACAAGAGAACTCCTGTAGAACAAACATGCTTACATAGAAACATATAGTTAGTTATTAGCTAGCTAATTAGTTAGGATGCTCTATTTTTGCTTGGGTTTGGGGGATTTTTTCAAGCTCTGCTTCTTTGAAGTACACTGTAGCCTGCACTGTATAGGCATTTTGCTCAGGTCTATGCTGACAACTTAATTAGACGGTATTTCTGATCTCCCTTCTCTTTTTTGTTCTCCTCCCCCCCACACACCATTTCAAACCAAGCTTTTGTGTCTGAAAAATATCTGAGTTCTTGCCAAGTCAATAACCTTCAGCCAGAATCGGGATTTGCGAGCTTCTTTCTCTCCCTGCATAAAGGTTATGCAGGCAATTTATACTAAAACGTCAGTCATGCTCTTTCATCTGGTTGAACATTGTCCAGAGTCTCAAAAGAAATGAGAGTATTGGTCTGTGGTCTTTTATCTTTCCTTTTAAAACAGACAGAGGGAAAAGCCACAAACCTCAGTACTTCTATCAGAAGCAGTGAGCACAATGAACCATTGCTGATGCTTTTAAACAGACAAAGTTTGCAGGAGCAGGAAGGGTTAATTTCCTTGTTTCAACACACTGATCACCAGATGAGGGTAATATCGTGATCTATTTAATACTAATTTGGTTAGATTTATTTCTGATAGCCACATCGAAATTAGAGACTCACAGGTGTGTTAAATAGAAATTAACTTCTGTGGATGAGGGGAGAGTAGAGAATGCTGCCTACCACACTGTTCTTGTGTCCAAGTTAGATCAATACAGTCTGGATAGCTGGAAAACTAGATAGGTAAAAAATGTCTGAATGGTTGAGCTGAGACAGTAGTGCTAATGGGTCAGTAACAAATGGAGTACTGGAACATGTCCTGTTTGATATCTTTGTCAGTGACTTGGAGGAGGCAACAGAGCACTTGTTGTTGCAGTATTGTCAAGGGCATGCTGGCCATCCAGAAGGACCTAGACAGGTTGGAGAAATGGGCCAAGAAAAACCTTGTGAAAAGGTTTGTGAAAACCTTGTGAAGCAAGGACAAACGCAAAGTCCTGCACTTGGGATGGAATAACCCCTTGCAACACTATAGGCCGGGGACAGGATAGCTGGGGAACAGCTTTCCTGGAAAAGACCTGGAGATGTCTTGATTGTCTCTATCTGTTTGACAAGGAATATGGTAATTTACCTGCTCAGACTGCAGGCTTCCTACGTTTTCAATCAGTGAAAATTCTACCTGCTCGTAAAGCTTCTACCTACCTAGAAGCATTATGTGCAGTCTAAGCAGTGGAACTGCTCTAAAAGGGAAAGGAACGTCCATGACCTGCATGTTTTCCTTGTCAGCCTTTGGGTCTATTCCTCCTAAAAAACCAAAAATAAATAAATAAATAAATTAAAAACTTAAAATGAAATTGTCTTTTGTTCTGAGCACAGAGATGGTACTGGGCTCCATGTGCTTTTCATGGGAAGTTGGTATTTGCCTTCCTGCCTGGGGCAAGAGAGGCAACCTAGACAAAGCACTGCAACATTTAATAAACTTGAGCCCTTAAGGAAGCAGAAATAAGACCAAAAAAAAGCGTCACTTCTTATTAAGAAATTCACAATAAAGTATTGGCTTCCTTGTAAATAACCAAAGTACAAAACCAAAGAGCATTCTTAGTCTATGAACTGTTTCTAAAGAACTTGGCAGATTTTTGCCATGAAACCCTCCCCTCAGATTCAAAGACTGCACTATTTCAAACTTTCAAGTTATAAGGAGATGACACCTCCCATCTATAAGTCAGCTTTAAAGAAGAACTTTATGTAACATCTGGAGGGAAATGTGGTCTCCCCATAGCAGGGTTTCAAACACCAGAATTTATTTGTCCTAGATCTAAGAGGATAAAGGCCAGGTGCTGCTACGGATACTGAGCCTAAAATGCGTTTTCTTTCCCTTGCCTTTTTCAAGCACTCAGATCTTTAATAAACCTTGACAAATTAAGCCTTTCAAAACTTGGTCCAAAGGCATTTCATTTAAAGAATTAAAAAAAAGGGTCAAACATTGTTCTGGATCCTAGGGAGACTGTAGAATCAATAAATTAACATGGTAATTCCACTTTCCGAGTTCATACAACTAACACCAACTAGTTCTGTATCTGGAGACTCAGTCTTTGAAGTTTTTCTGCACTTCACTCACTAACTGCATTGTCAGACAGCCAAATTCTGAGTTATTCTGTGGTGTATCAAAGATGGACTCCAGTTCTGGTGAAATCTGAAGACCTTTATTTCACGTTTGGCATCCCNTGCACTTCACTCACTAACTGCATTGTCAGACAGCCAAATTCTGAGTTATTCTGTGGTGTATCAAAGATGGACTCCAGTTCTGGTGAAATCTGAAGACCTTTATTTCACGTTTGGCATCCCTTTTATAGTCTACTAAGTGCTAAGCAGTAACTTTCCACTCTTTTACTCCCTTATCATCCCGATCTAGCAAAACTACTAAGGGTTACAAATATTCACACTGTTTGGTCTGTCTTTGGGATGCACATCCTGCATGAACTTGCACACCGCCTGCTTTCTTTTGCTAACTGATCTTTACCCTTCATTGTTCTCTTTACAGTTCCCAAGACTTAGGCCCAAGCAGGGCATTAACACCTGGTGTTTTCTTCACTGTTCCCAAGGTTTAAGCTGGACCAGGGCAATAAGGATAACGCCTGAATCCATTTTAACTATTCCTATCTGTCACCCACATCTCCCCCTTTTTGTTTTACTAAACGACAGCTTTTATAGATTTATGATCTACTTTGCCAAATTTTCTATATTCTCCATTAACTATTGTAGCAAACAAGGCACACAGAATACCTAAAAACATTAACAAAATGATTAAGATAAAGTAAAGCCATCCTGTAATGCTCAAGCCAGAAAACACTTTGTTCAACCAATTCAGTCCCTCATCTTCCTGGAGGCGTGCTGTCCTTGTTATGTCTGGAATGCTTTTATGGATGATCTGAGAAATTTGTGGAGCACATCCCAGAAAAATCTTCACATCCATGGTCTTGAGCTAACAATAAAAATCAACAGCTGTTCTGTTCTGTAGTGAGGCACGCCTCACAGAATCAACATCTAAAAGCAATCCTGCTGTCCAGTAGTACCATTTCAAGGCTTAAATGTTTCCAATCTATTACTAGTGGCTGAAAAGTCCAGTTGAGATATGCTCTTGCACGGATATGCTCTCCATTGACTGCTTCTCCAAAAAGAGACTGGTTAACTTTGTACAGTTCCCACGGGTTAACTTCAAACCAGTGATGAATCGGCATCTATCCTCATTGGCAGCCGTCGCTTGTATAAACAGACAGGTACATCGTGCGGGGATCCATTGGGGTCCTTGTTCTGTAAAGACACAAGCATAGCCTCTTCCCCAAGTTATTAACCTAAAAGGACCTTCCCAGTTATGATTTTCCAAAGACTTTACCATTACCATTCTGGGTTCTTTCTCTGGTATCAGATCTGGGCCTTCATGGGGTTAGTGCAGAAAAATGCCTAATCACTGGGGGAACATTCATGCGTGTGTGTAAATCAGAACTGGATAGCATTAGAAAATTTAGGACAAACATTGCTTTATTGATTCGTGCGTTTGGGGTCTCCCCTAGCATTCCACCTTTTTGTTTTACTAAAAGTTTCTTTTTTGTTTGGTTGGTTTTGGTGGGGTTTTTTTTTCTTTTGGTTGTTGGTTGGGGATTTTTGGTTGGTTTTTTTTGAACAGTTTTGTGTGCCCGCTCTATCACTGTTTGACCTGTGTAATTAACATAACCACCCACTCCTCCAGGTAGCAGTATTTCAATAAGATTAGTCTGATTTGAAGTCACTTGAACCTTTATAACATGTGGCATACCAGTGAATCCTACACATCATGTAACAGGTTTCAATAATGGGGGATTTAACAAACGTGCCCAGTATACTTGTCCATTACCTGCGGTCACACATAATAGAACAGATATTACAAATATTTCTGTCATTGCTGCTGGGCCTGCCCTTTTTCTCTTGGATTGCCCTCTGATAACAGGGGAGGCCATCCCTCACATCAAGTCTGGCATGGCATGTGTCCCCACCGCTCCACGCCTGCTGGGTTGCAGCCAACAGTGGAGCTAAAGGTTCTTCTTGGTGGCAAACACAGAGGCCAACCCAGTCTTGCTCTTGACTGTGGCAGCAGGCATTTGGTCAACCTCAGTCATTGCACCTTGTTGTCAGTGCAGAGTTTCACCTGCTTCATCCAGTAACAAGTCACTACTATGGCAAAGCACACACAGATTTACATTAGCAGAGTAATTATCACAGGGTGCAGCAGCATGTTGAAGATGCCGATGGCAATGAGGGACTAGCCAAAGAAATTTCTTACCAGTGGAGTTCTTCCACCCTCTTGATTTTTTCCATTACCTGCTTTATAACACTACCATCATATTAGAATCTTTCTAGCTTTTGCCTTAGCAGTTTCTAGCAGCTGCTGCAAATTTGCATGCTCTAACATCTCTTTTACAAGTGACAAATCCATACAATACAAGGTGCAGTTTCTTATTAGCAACTGGATAGTAAATGCAGGTGGTTTTATACAGAAAATCACAGCCTCTAATAACAGCTACTTCAGAAGCACACATATTCAAGCTGTTACTTTTCAGTTGCCCCCAAGGGATGTTTTGCAATCATTAATTTTTCTCTTCCTTTATCTCATTCTGCTGGGGGTATTCACTGTTCCTGCAGCTGAGGCATTGGGTTCTTCCACTCGTCTGTCCAGTTCATGGCAAGGCTTGACAAACGTCGCAGGCAGCTGCCACAGACTTGTAGGCAGGGGAACACAAATACACCCCCTCTCCCTGGCTATCAGTTCTGAGAAAAAGACAGGTGAAAGTGATTCCTTAAAGCAGAAGCATTCTGATGCAAAAGGAATGTAAAACAGCTGCAGAAGTAAACTGCAAACTGTTAACAGCCAAGGAGGTTGCTGTGTCATTACCCATTTTTCTTTCTTCTTTCTCTGCCACCCTGATGCTGCTTGGGTGACGGCTGATAAAGCTTGTGGGTGCACTGCCCCTCTTGCTTTTTCAGTTAGCAGCTCTTGTTTCAACTGATCTGTTCCTCCAAGTCTCGGATTTACCCCCAGGATACTTTAGACACACTAAGCACGGCTCCTACCGTGCGTGTTGCAGGCGCTCTTTAGGCTTCGTTTGTGGTGTCTCTACAAACTGCCTCAATACTTCAATAGATCGAGAAGTCTGGGATTTTGGTTTGGTTTCCTTTCCTTCCTCACTCTATGGCTAACAACGCCCATGCTGGCCATTCCTCCGGGGGAGCCGAATCGGAGGGCAGCTTCTTTGGAACATGGGCACCCAGCTCTTACCAGATTATTCTGTTACAGTTTCGGTCAAAGTCGCTCACCCTGCAGTGCGCGGCTACAAACCCGGCCTGCTCGGCAGCAGCCGGAAACACCTGCCAGCCACCGCACTTCTGCAGTAACCCTTTCTTGGCAGAAAGGTTAAGCTGCTACCCATTAAAAACTTACACAAGCCTGACAACAAAAAATACACAGAATGTCTGCCCTCATCACACACACACACACAACACACAGGATCCCACAAGCACTCTCCACACAACTGCAATATTTGAAACACAAAATCCGGACAATCATTACTCCCACTACACAGTCCCACGTGCAGAACGTGGCACAAGGACCCTGTGAAGACTATCAGGAAGCCAGCTCCAAGAAGCACCATCGCAGTGCGAGGTGGCAGGCTCAAACCTAGTGGGTGTCACTGCAGAGGCTCTGCCTCCCCCACATCACATGAGGCCTGGGCTTTTATACTGACCAAAATGCACACTCATTCCGACACAGGTGGCCAGCCTATGCCAGAAGAAGTGGCCAGCAGGATCTATAAATGTCTCCAAGGGTCGATAGAAACATGGACATACTTATAGTTGCCAACTTCTAGTACATGAGTATCACAGAGAGACTGTATCAAATGAGTTGTGTATGGGGTCCCAAGTCCATGGTCCACCGTGGTCCACCCAGTATCCCCGATAAGTGCATATGAGAGACCTTCCCTTGATCCAGCACATACACCACCGGTAAAGTACACAATACATCTGCATCCCCTGCCTGTCTCGCTTCTCCCTTTACAGCTGCCCATTTATCAGGAGGATCTAGGGGATATAAATCAGGCTCCTTTTCTGGATCAATAGGCCTCAGGTCAAAAGGACCATCCAGGTCAGCATCAGAATTATCAGGCAGCAGAGCCACAGGAGCAGCAATAGCAGTCTGATGAATGTGCAGAGGCTCCTCATAAACGTGTTCTGCAGTTTCATTTGTATCAGTCATGTCAGCGTTATCAAGTACAATTAAAACATTTTCTCCTGCAGGTTTCAGGTGATCTGAGAGTACTGTAATACAGTCAGTTTGTGAAAGGTTATCATCCACTACCCATGGCTCAAGAGAGCGCAATGCAGTAAAAACAATGCACCAGGTAATTAAATGATCAGGATCAATATCATGGCTATCGGAAGAAATATAACTCTATGATACAAGTTCCATCCCTAAGGAGTTATACACTTTTTAATTTTTTTTGCCTTTTTTTTTTTTTTCTTTTTTTTTTTTTTTTTCTTTTTTTTTCTTTTTTACTATTTGAATAACTTTGGTTCAAACGTAAAAATCACAAGTTAGCAAATTTCATTTAAATGCCTTTTTTAATAATTTTTCTTCATGTTCACAGAAGTTNATATTTTTTATTTTTTTTTTTTTTTTTTTTTTTTTTTTTTACTTTTTTGCTGTTTAGCAAACAGTTTGGATACAGTACAATACTAAACAGAATTGCTGCAATTGGAAGAGCAGTAAAACAATATGCATTCCCTGAGCAGGAAGAGATGACCAAAATTAACTCAGTCTATCAAACCCTACACAGGTAATCAGAGTGCAATATAAAAATGAGCACAGCATTTTAGAGGTGTGCAAAAGAAAACCCCTGTAAAACTCCTACTAGATAAAATCAGAGCTTTTGGTGAAAATACCAAGTCCAGTGAAACTTCTGCTAAGTAAACTTTTCACCATATCTGGTGGGCTGCATGCCCTCTTTTTTCACTGCAGTTTGAATTCATGTGGAAGATAGAGAGGAAAGGTTCAAGAAAGTAGTGAATTGCTATGGATTTCCTAAAGCTGGCCATCTGTTCAGTACAGAGACTTCCAGTTAGAGTGCTTGCAACCAGGGAAATGGCTGTGCACGTATCATTTACAAACAGCAAGAAGATGCTATCTGTGTTGTCTCTTGTTCATGTCATGGGGCACTGGGAGGACAGGCACGTCCCAGGCATCAGGCAGCCCAGCTGGACTGGGAGCTGCAGCTCTGCTCACTCTGCCTGAACACCAGGAAGAGAGCTGTGCCTGTGCAAACCTGCCTCTTCCCGCTTAAAGCTGACTGCTCCCTGTGTGTTA
The DNA here is from genome assembly GCA_002631895.1 of Agapornis roseicollis. Classification (NCBI taxonomy): domain Eukaryota; kingdom Metazoa; phylum Chordata; class Aves; order Psittaciformes; family Psittacidae; genus Agapornis; species Agapornis roseicollis. The sequence goes on along the minus strand of NDXB01011031.1, from coordinate 27,411 downwards.
CTCCCAGACTTCTGGCCACAGCTGTCTGGCCAGGAATACAGGCGCTCTGTCCTAAACAATAGGAGAACAGCAGGTTTAATTCATTCGCTCAGTCAGCAGAAATGTTAAACTTTCCTTTTATTAAACCTACCATATTAATTTTATAGTTTCTATTCATTTACAGAAAGGGAAACAATGCGTTTCATAGCTGACTGGCTTGAGCACTCAAGCTGCTATGTACAAACTTCGTGTGAGACTTTTCTCATCAAACCACTAAGGGGGACCTGACACCAGCCACAGAAGCATCACAATATCCTGGGAACAGCTAACATTTTACAAAATGAGCCGAGCATTCTTTTCTCCAATTTAAAACTTTTCATTAAATGAACTTCAACCTTGTGGATGACACTAGTTGTAAATAAGACTTACAAGCCTAGCAATCATCTGGAAGTCCAGAGAACCGTATCCCATTCAAAGAGCCCCTATGGGAACATATCTGGTTGTCTTCTAGTGAGAAGGCAAAGAGGATCATATATTTACTTCACTTAACAGAAGACTTTTGGTTCTTAGACGAGCTGGATGATGAATAGAAGATATAAATGTAGAAATGCTTCAGAAAGGCACCTTATGTCTGTTCTTTCTGGGAGACATGTCTGTTAGGTGTCCTGCAGATGTAAAAGGTGATTCCTGCCCTGTATCACCACTATCTTATGCAGGTGATGAGAGTGTTACAAGGTGCCCAAGAGATCCCTGGGCTGCACAGCCCTCTGTCCATAGTACTTATGCAGTTACACAACTGTTTTACAATGCTTCATGCATTGTCTCTTTCCAAGACACAAGTGTTTTTAACACCTGGCAGTGCTGTCATCCCAGTCAACTACTGCAACCTCTGATGGAGCCAACAGCAATAGTGTCTGCCAGTTGCTTTACATGATCTATTTAGAGAAAAAGTCAAACTGTGGATCAGCTACTTCTCGTCTAACTTCCCATGTGCTCATCGAACTTCTATGTCTAATTTAAGCTGCAGGAAACAATCCCTGTTCCTTTGTCTTACAGCAGATTTTAGAATAAAGCAGTTACTTAAATTTGCCCTCTGTTCTGATGGTACTGCAAGTATATTTGTACCTAGTTTTTCCACAAATGCAATGACTTGGACAGCCATGTCCGAACCAGGTCTGTTCCTTACACACCAATTTTAACCCTCCTGGTGACTGGCTGCCAGGATTCCATAAGAGGACTCCTGGAGGCCTGGCCTGGTCTCCACTGGGGGAGGTGCACTGCTGGAAGTGTTTTATCTGGACAAAAAACATCCAGCAACACTCACCTGGGAGGAACCCCGTCCAGTGCTGGAGCAGTGCAGCTGCAGGGAGATCATTAGGAGCTACCTGGCTCTTTCCTGTGAGGGTGGTGAGGCACTGGAATGGGTTGCCCAGGGAAGTTGTGAGTGCTCCATCCCTGGCAGTGTTCAAGCCAGGTTGGACAAAGCCTTGGGTGCCATGGTTTAGTGTGAGGTGTCCCTGCTTATGGCAGGGGGGTTGGAACTGGATGATCCTAAGGTCCTTTCCAACCCGAACTATTCTATGATTCTGTGAATAGATTGTTTACATGAGTAGTTTTAGTGTCTCACATGCTCTCACAGCCTGTGTGTGGTACATTCTGGCCTGTGAAAAGCACAGCTCTCCCTCATCAATGTTTTCAACCCAGTACTGTCATGCCACCTGCAAAAATAAATATCAACAATTTTTCATGCCATAAAAATGGAAAGAAATTTTTCAAGACTGCTCAATGCTTACTCAGGCTTAATAATTGCTTAATAAAAAATTCAATTCAAAAAATACACCCTTACACTTAAGAAATGCAGAGTTGCTGAAAGGGAAATGCAAGAGGAAAACTTACCCCAGTCTCTGTTTGCAGAGGCAGATGGATCATGTGTCAAGCAGGGCTTGCAGAATGTCATATACAGCCATCTGGCAAGCATTAGCTGGTTTTGATGCTGTAGCTCCAGACCTCTTCCTCTCCCTTTGTCCTGGCATCATCCCCTTGATTCACATTAATAGAAGACCCATTTGATTGCTGCTCCCAGTCCTTGACATACACAATAGAGGGACAATGACCCAGGAGAAGACAGAGAGAAAAAGCAGTATAATTCTTGCAGTACCTGCATCTTTCTTTTCTGTATGGCTTGTACATACTAAACACCTCATGAATCAAACTGTATAACAAGCCATGGGATCCTCCACATGCTCCCCCACATACGAGTATTTGGGCCACATCCCTGAAGCCCACAGTCAACAGTGCCTAGGAAAAGCCTTGACTCTGGACATGGCTGCTGTTTAGCACATGGCCCTCAACAATTTGAGCGCAAGGATGGATGATACAACAACATCACAGCAGCAACATGATACTAAACACGCATTCCAACCAGACACCCATACAATCACAGCATTTGTTATGGTAGCTTCATACCTCAGACTGCTGGCCTACATGGATGGACAAGTCAGACCCTCTTCTGCAATACTTGACCATGCTGTGTCCCTGCCCCAACTTCTGCGTCCAGGCCATGATAGTGTGATACTTCTTTACTATAGGAGTAGGAGCCAGAGCATGGCTGCACTCTTCCTCCTCTTCCCTTAGCCATAAGTCTTCTACCATTTCCTGAGCAGGTGGCTGGAGTCAAGCTGGAGCATATATGGGACCAGCGAGTGCTCTGGAAATGCAAGGGAAGGAAATGGTTTCCAACTGTAGAAGTGGATAAAAGAGAAGCAACTCCAAGACCTCAGCTGCACGTTGTACTACAATCATATGTCATCCTTGGCAGAAGAGCTCTGGGGCTAAATCAGAAGATCCTGGCAAAGAAACCAAGCAAAGGAACCCAGCAAAGGAGCCAGCAGCAGAGGCATTTACCTTCTCTAACCTCCCTCAAAGCTCATGAACCTTTTTTAATCCTGCACAGATTTGACAGAATTCCAGCACTCGGTAGCTTGATTTTAGCATTGGATGCTCAAACGTTCTGGTGGTGTTGCCCAAAGAGGCCATGAGACCTCATGTCCCTGGAGGAGGAAAATACCTAGTTAGCAAAACCCAACTTTTGGGTGGGTGGGTGTTCTTTTGGAAAACCTGGAAACCCTATTAAGCCACACATGATTCTCCTTCATGCCTCCAAAAACGAAGGTGCCTAACCAGTCATCTTCCTTCTATGATGGGCCTGTAGAAGTAACCTGCTATCAAGACTATACTGAATATAGTCTCTAGTCCAGCACTTCAGCTGTCAGTTTAAAGTCTGGCTGGAAGTGCATTCTTCTCAGCTACATGGCTGAGGTGAGTAAATGATTTGTTATTTAAGTGTATGTTTTGCTTTTATTAATAAACTTTTTATTTTTCACATTTTCTAAATTACAACAAAATATTTAAAGAAGATACAGTTCCCGAGAGAACTGTACATGTGCTATGGATTTGTTTGGCAAGCTAAAATGAAAATACAGAGAAATCTATAGTGTAAAGACTCTGCTTATGTGTATACATAAATAGATATCTATCATTTACTTTCAAAATAATAGCACTGGTCAATTGAAACACGAGTAACTACTCACCAGTGTTTGTGAAATAAAACATGAATATATTAAAAATGGAGATGAGTTTTAGCTAAATGAAAATACCAATTTCTTCAGCTCTTCTTTAGGAGCAAGATTGTGTTTTCTGCTTCGTAAATTATCCAGTTGCCAGCAGAAATTGGATAGTTAAGACTTATAAATATCTTTTCATATGAAACATGCTTTCACTTCTTTTAGAGTTTTGTCTCATATTGGCCTCAAATTCTTTATATTATAGGAGAAAAGTAAGTAGTTTCTTTGTTGTGGGGAGTTAAATCTTGTTTTCTGTTTCAGGAGTGATTTCATTGACAGCTAGATCATTTTTTTAATCTATTTCCAAAATGTTTTGTTGCCCCCTTCCAGTATCAGCAGCTCTTATTTATACACATTATGCATCATATGGTCATATTTATACACGATAATTTCACAATGTGCATAAACTTCTGAATCCTGTAAACTCTGATGGTAGTAACAAGGATCAGATGTCTCTTTCTTGTATAGAAAATAAGCAGGTGGAAGTGCTGATATTTGTGGAGTATAGTGGACGGGTCATTAAATGAGATGCTTGATTTTGTGCGTGCAGTGTTGCGGCTCTCACACAAACGCCAGAGAAGTTTTACGCTCTAAGATTCATTCTAGCAAGTTTCCGAGAAGGTTCACTCCATTTGTTAGAGGAAGATGTCTAGCTCAGACAGGTAACTTTCAGTAAGGCAGTAAGTTTAACAATTTTCATTTCCAGTTGCTTTAAGTTTTAAAAGGAGGGAAAATTTATTCTAATGCTGGTTTGGTAAGGGGTTTTTTTCTCCCTCCCTTTCAAATTGTACCAATTTATCTGAAACCATAGAGCAGCACTACCGAGAACTGTCCAATACAAAACGTTGCAGCAGACAGAAATGTGGGAACATTAACTGAATATTGTGAGCTACTTAAAATCCTTTTCTATGGTTAGTTAGAAAGTGAATGTAATAGAAGAGTTAAAATTCCTTTAGGATTTTCCAAGATATGAACAGCACAGGTTGTTTTAATGTTTAGATACATTTGTCAGAGCACAGTCAATCACTGAAGTGTGAAAAAATTTATGGCTGTAGCATGAATAGACAAAGCTATGCATGTAGAATGTTACATATTCAATTAAAAAAACATTTCTCCTTTCATGAGTTGGTCATGTCTATGCAATTTAAAATGCAAAGAACAGAATATGTAATGTAAAATATTGAAGCACTTCCTAAACCTTGTTTTATATATGTAAAATACGTGTGTGTAGTGTATATAGTTGGCATTTTGAGGCATAGCAATGAACCGTGTATTAGTTTTGCAGTGATCAGATATACAGAAGGTACTCCAAAGAGTAACAAAAATCCCTTCCCTAAAAACAGTTAGAATTTAAAATCCTGAAACCATATCACAGACGCAGTCAGAGCTGAAACAGACGCGACAAGTAACATACCTAGAAAATATTACTGGCAGTAGTTATTGTATATCTATCACCTTTAAGTCACCATTGTCTCTTTCTTCCCTGCATTATGCCTAATGCTCTGTTTTGCTCTTGCTGTCTTTATTCTCCAGGTAAGTGGAGAAACCTCTAATTAAGGACACAACCTCTAAAGTTTTACCACATACTTCTGTGAAAGCAGGAGAAAGCCAGATCGGTTTACAACACAAATATGAGATAGTCTCCAGTTAAAGCCCTTTCTGATTAGGTACAAAAGAAAAAATAAAGGTTAGAATTAACTGTTCATTATTAAATAAACATAATTAAAGATTGCATGAATTATTTTTCCAAAGCTTTTTCAGTGGAATTTTTTGCCTAGGATTGTTCTAGTCCCAAATCTTTGACCTTTTCAATATTTCCATGATCAATATACTCACTATATTTCTCTTCTCTGAGAAATAAAGCATTTAAATTGCAAAGCAAAATCATACCTTTCATTTCTCACAAGGAAATAAGGCCACATCTCGCTGAAAGAATTTAGATCATAATAAGAGTGAAAGACAATGCACGTTACAAACATCTCGGTAATCAATAGGAAGAGAATGTATGGTAATAATGACCGTACCACATTAAACTGTGAGGGAAGGTAGAGCGATAAGCTAGCACTAACCTGTAGCCATGTGTGGATTTTCTCCTTTTGACTGCTTCCAGTGACATAGGACTGTTTGATTTCTCAGATCTAAGGATAAACCATTAAGTACCAGACCTCTCAAGCCTAAAGATTAGACATTCTTCTGAATTGATGTAGTATTCTTTGCCAAAATGTAAAGCAATTATTCAGAATGTTATACTCCAAAGCCTAAATCACATGGATTTCACTTCTATCATTCACATGTGTCACCTCTCCAAATGCTAAGGTTTATCTGAATGTTCTTCAAATATGACCATATTCTCAATTACTTATTACAGAAAACCCCTCTAATTTTATAGCAGAGCTAGCAGCAAGAAAAGTGCCACTGAAATAGCAATGATTTTAAACTGCCTTCCACCAAAACCAAGTGTGCATGAAGTGATACTTCTTATCTTTGTTACATCTATTCCCACAAAAAAAAGCAAGAGCTAGATCAGATATAATCTATTTAACCAAGTGATCTGTTTTCAGGCAGGATCAGGACCTCACATTTAATACAATGAGAAGCCTCACTGAGAGATGATAGCCCTTCTGCAAAGGAACGCTTTCATGGCTGATTGTATTGTTCAAACCTCACCTTATCATGATGTTACAGACATTTTATTAGTCTATTTTTAATTATTTCTATCAATTTTTTCATGTAAGGCTAAGGATTTACTTGCCTGTAATCGTGAGTTCAGGTTTTGAAATTATTAGGTATATAAGGTGCAGATTTCCACTCTGTTGTTCTTCCGACTCAAAGATTTTTGCTACTTGCCAGTTATTTCATATTTGCATTCCCAGATCACACTGCATCTGAAAATTATAAAGATTTCTAATTAGAAAATGTCTGATTAGACACGTCATAGACTGAAATTGATTCAGAAAGCTTATAAGAGTTTCAGTATGGGAACAACCCAGACAGGTTTTCCCATCTGCACACTGTATTGCTGCCCAGACACACGTTATTTCTTCTTTTAGAAGTGAGCAGCATGTTTGTGTGACATTCCAGCAAATATGTTTAGAACACTTGCTGATATTAACATGTCACAGAGAACCTCCTTCCTATGAGAGCTAGTGAAGAACAGAGAAGAGCACCCGAAAAGATCAAAAAGAAGGAACAGAAATAGCAGATAGAAAAATAAGTGTGGGAAGACAGATTAACTCCTGCAAATAACAGCAACTTTTATTTTTAGCTGGGCTTCAAGGTTTCTTATTCATATTGTATTGATATTGTATTGATACCTTAAGACAAGTTGCAAAGGCTTTCAGAATAGCGGTAGTTTCCTGATAAAGGCATTTGCAATGGAAAAATAAGTAAACAAATTATAAGCATTACATTCTTGCACCATATAAATGCGGCAAAACAAGGATCGATCAGGCTGATTTCTCTCGCACAAACATAACTTCAAAATCAAAGAGACATTGCCGAGAGGCATCTGGTCTCATAAACCCGTGAAAGACATCAAATCCTATTACAAGGTAATACGATACAGTTAAAAAATACTATCTGTGACTATCCACAGACTAATTCAATCAAGTTTTCAGATGATGGACGCACACTGATCCTTATCCAAATTGCAAACAGACTACATGCGCATCCGAAACAGGAGAAAAACTCCTCATGTCTCATCCTAGCCCTAATGCAAATAACATCTGCAGAAAGATGTACATGTGAGGAGGGTACCGCGTACAGGTAGGAGGGAGGCATGACAGAGTCAGGAGTCTCACAATGATACACATTGGAGATAACAAAGAGGGATGCAGGTATGGTGAGGGAGCCAGATGAAATTATGAGGAGATGGAGAGAATGACTAATGGGGGGGAACGACAGGGAACAAAAAGCATAGATAATAAAAAAAAAAATAAGGTGGATGAAGGAAAGACAGAAGAGTGCCTGAAAACATCAAAGGGAGGATAAGGAAACAGCAGATAGTAAAAGAAGTGTGGGAAGGCAAATGTCATAGAAGAATACGTTCATGAGACAATACAGAAGAAAAGCCAAGATGTGTCAGTTATAGAAAGAGGTAATAAGGGGTGGAAAAAGAAAGAAAAGCAAAATAAATACCTGTATTCTTTGTAAACTTGCAACAGTAGAAAATACAATAGGCCAAACAGGGAGAAAATAAAAATCTGAGATAAAACAGAAAGACACACAAACATGCACATACCCGAATTTGTCATAGGGCTAAGTTTGCTGATACCATGAACGCAAATCAGGCTTCCTTCATCATGTCTGACAACCTAAACCACTCTCCAGACTGAGGGCTGAGTCTCGTTTCAAAGCAGCACAGAACCAAGTCCCTGGAATTTCTCTTTTTCTTTTTTATTATTTTTTTAATGAGAAAACTAATTACATCCCATAAATAGCTACGAAAAGTTCAGTGCCTCACAGCTGGAATAGAAGCTGGATCTGATCCTAATCCAGGCAACAGCAGTGTCTGAAAAATTGATTTTCCTTTATGAGCAATTTTGACTAAGTCATTTCTTATTTCAAATGGAAAATAAAACATAAAATCAGAACACTTTTAACTTGAACACTTTAAATAGAGTAAGAATAGCATTTTCAAATGAAAAGAAGTTGTTAATGCTGTAAATTGCCCTACAGATATCAGCACATAAAGTTTTTCAATAAAAATTCTTTCCATTGTAAAATTTGGTTGCTATTAAAGTTTTTCATGTGATAAGTGTCAACTTTAACAACTGAGAACATTCCAGACCTCTAAAATTCAAACCATTCTACCACTAGAAGCATGTAAGTGTGTCACTTCATGTCACCCAGTGGAAGTGAAGTAACACAAGAAGAAAACAAGAGAAAAACACCTGGTCTTTCGAAAGCCTCCAAAACTTTATGTTCTGGCAAGCCTGTCTTTCTCTTGCTGTTATAAATTTCTTCCCAGAGCTACTCTGATAAGCTGCTCGGAGCACCATACAGTTATTTTTGCTCACCATGTTCACCTCTATCTGGTCCCTCAAACGTTGCCTCTCAAGCATCTCAAGCACATTCAGGTAACACACAGAAGACAGATTTTTTTCCCCCCTACATTTCTGATTGCTGGACTTCTCTTTCCACAGGAGCTCTGTTGACCGAAGTGAGCCCAGGATCCAAGCTAACACTCAGGACGCTTTCTGGAAAAGCAAAGACAAAGAATTGTGCATTTTCTTTGGTTGGAACAGAAGCCCCCGGGTATTCTGTGATATAATTTTACTCAGATATTAACAACAAACATAATAGTTTCTGAAAGATTTTTAGTCTTCACTATATTTGTCTGTAACAACAGGTGAGCAACATTCACACTGCAGTTAAGTACTCAAATAGGTGTCACAAAATTTAGGTAAGGTTCTCTATGCACATTTTAACTTAAATGGGGAAGCTATCCCCCAGACTAAGTTTTCAGTTAGATGTTCAGAGGATTACAAAAGCAAAATGGCCTATGCCTGTAAGATTGCCCCAAGTATCCCAGTCTTCATGGTACACGCCATTATATTCCTGACAGTATGCTTAATAAATAACTAGTTATTTTTGTATCCCTTGGCTGAGTCCTTGTACATTCCTGCTGGTTTGAAAAGCACAGAGGCTTGGCCAGAATGTTTTTCGACACAAGAAGTGTGTTGTGAAACAAATGGTTTCACATTAAAAACTTAGCTCCTGAGCACAGTTTTTCACTGTTACTGCCACACTACGGTGGCAAAAACAGTAAAAAAACATTAGGAGAACATTACAAACTTGCAGCCTAGTTACCTCTTTGATTGTGTAATGATGTCAATATTAAATTCTTAATTACTTCTTCTCTGGAAGCACTCAGAAGCCTTCATTTGACAATACCAGGGCTGGGAATAGGGAAACACATTTCTTCAAATTTTTATTACACTAAAACAACATCTTGAACGCCAAAGTTTTTCTTTGAATTATAAAGTTATTAATTTTTAAACAAAAAGATGTTAACAGCCCTCTTACACCCTGGTGGTGTTTAATTTAACTGCTCAAACCCTACATTAGTGCTACTGCTTACTGTAGTACTAATACTCCTTAGCATCATATTTGCATAGTAATATTATATGGCTTTATAAATTTTCTATGAAAAGCTGATTTTTGGTCAAATTTTATTCTCCAACTCGGATAATCTCCATGGAAATCTGGAGTTGTTGCGTTATGACTTAATTAGAACTCCTTCAGACTTCTGTCTGTGAAAAAAATTACCTCGAATCAGGAACGCATACAAGCCCATGGTCACAGTTAAGTCTTTGAATACCTTCACTCACTAGTAGATTACATACTGTCCTGGCTTCAGCAGTAGCAGTCATTTTTCTCCTTAGTAGCTGCTGCAGTGCTGTGTTTTTAACTTTCAGCCTGGGAACAGCGCTGATAACACCAATGGTTTGAGCTGTTGCTCAGTAATGGTTACTCTGACCAAGGACTTCCTGAATCTCATGCTCTGCCAGGGGGGAGGGGAGGCTGGGAGGAAGCAGAGACAGGGCACCTGACCCAAACTGACCAAAGGGGTATTCCATACCACAGCACGTCATGCCCAGTACATGAACTGGGGGCAGTTACCTGGAAGGGCAAGATCACTGCTTGGTTCGGGCTGGGCATCGGTCGGTGGGTGGTGAGCGGTTGTATTCTCTTCCCTTGTTATTCCCCTTATCATCATTATTACTGGTGGCAGCAGTGATTTGTGTTATACCTTAGTTACCTGGCTGCTCTTACCTTAACCCGTGGGAGTTACATTCTTTTGATTCTCCTCCCCATCCTTCCGGGAGCAAGGGGCAGGAAAGGGGGAGAGTGAGAGAGTGGCTGTGTGATTCTGAGTTATGGCTGGGCTTAAACCACGATGCGTACATACTTAAAGCACACAGTTACGTGCTTTTTGTCCCCTTGGTATCTTACTGTTCATATGTGTATCAAAACCTTTCATAATTTGCAAGACCATGCTCTATTCATTTCTATGTTTCACTATGGAAGAGGAGAACTGAAGCTGTAACACTGGGAAAGCAAAACCCCAGTCCAAAAATGGAGAAATTAGTTTCTAATGGAGGAAAGGAAAAACAAAAAACAAAGGAAATCAGCCTCCTTACAGAATACCCATACTGTTAGCAACAGGAGTTTCCTAGGAAATCAGTCATGACAGATATTCAGGCCAATCACAAGAGCACAGTATTTTAAGTCAAGTAAATAAATGGCTGCTGTCAGTGAAGAGTTATGGTAATTTACTAAAAATGAAGAAGAAAGAAGAATACATCTGCGATTAAAGATACGGAAACTGAAAATCTTCAAGCATGTCAAAAAATACACGACTTTGTAGAAAGCGCTATAACCCAGAAGACAGCTTCACCATCTGTTAGTGCTTTAAGTGTGGAGCAGTCAAAGAAAAGTGAAGGTTTAAACTTTTGATGTTTACAAAATTTTCCAGTGTGTGAGATGTAATGAGGGGGCCCAGCTTCAAAGCAGCAATTCCCATGGGCCTACACTGTTTTCAAATGTCACGTCCTGCAAAGTCACCTTGTGTTACCTTAGCATCGCTCACCTAAATGACAACATTTGGGGGAAGGCCAGCAAGGAAGAAAAAATTAGTGAAAAGATCTCACAAACTAAGGGTTTTTTCTAATCCAGGAATAGTCTTGATACAATCCTGAAGGAACACTGAAAAACTATCCTCATAAAAATAGCCTGATTGATCACACAGAGGAATGCAAAGGGGCTGCAATTTTATTTCAAATCAGGGTCTTTTTGTCGTCCCCCTCCCCCCCCCCCATCTTTTTTCATACAAACACTCTTGAGGCTGTTAAGTCAAATTTGATCAATTGGCTTCCAAAACCCCATTGACACTTCATGATTTAGTCAAATCTTAAACTTGTGGTGCCCTGGACTGCAAACATGAGCTGCCTTGTCGTTGGCCAAATAGCTTAATGATTACTCATTTCTAACTATCCCCTTGCACAGAACTTAATCAATTAGGTATAAAAAAACAAACCAAGCCCATGGCACATATGATGCACACATGGCTGTAAAACCAGCAAACTAAAAATATTAGTATGCCATTGAAATGTATAATTAAACCCACGAAATTGCAAAGAGACATGATATGTTTTCAGTTATTGAGTCTGCATTCTGATAAACTTACCTGGGTTTAATGCATGCAGTTATCAAGCTTGAGGAAAAAACCTTTCCTCCTGTATGTTTTTACTTTTAGTTACTCCAGAAGACTCCTTCATTGGAGTGGAGTTCATCAAAGAAAATTTGCTATTCCCACACTTAGGACACTGCTGAGGAGCTGCTTGTATATTTATAATGCCCCTTCTAGAGAGCGAGACTGTCAGAGATGGAAACTTGCAGTTATGAGCCCTGACAAGTACCAGAGAGCACAGCAGATTTTATCTGCAGGTCTTTTCAGGTTTTCCCTATTAGGTCCCTTTTTCTACCTGAGTGACAGGAAACAAAATGAGTTGCCATCAGTTGAAAATGCCTCTGCCTGAAAACTGCTGGATCAAGAGTGCTCTGTGCTTCTCAAATGGGGAGGAAAAAGGAGGGGCTGGAGGTCAACTTCCCAAAAGATTTTTTTCGTTTTCAGAGCAACAGAAAAAGAGGGATAAAAAAAAAAAAAAA